>JACJUY010002154.1:41437-64621 GCA_014220935.1 Platorchestia sp. MABIK
TTTTAAGAATCAGACGCATCAATGCGGATTTAATTTTAGATCATAAATCATTGGTATAGTAGATAACTAGTGTTTGAAAATCAAAAACAAACATTTAAAACCCAATACTTAAAACACATATTAGCAGGTGATACAAGTGAACTTTTTACGAGCTACAAACCATAACAAACAATTTGCATTGGTCTTTTAGATTGAATTTGCAATAACAGCAACTGTTCTATCGCTATCTTTCCTATGAGACGTTAATGTGAGTGCGGCGAGAGAAAATAGTCTCTCAATTGGAGCGGAAGACGGCAAAGATGTGTTATTTCGAAGAAACGTGTTACGTATAAGAGGATGCCTCTTCAAACTTTCAATGCTTTTATCGCTATCGTTGAGAAAGCTCATTTCTTGCATTTCTGCTGTCGTGTCTATAGATGAGATTTTTCCCAATTCAAAGCATTCATCACTTTCGAATGAACTTGCATCTTCTGGTGGATTTGAACTTATTGAAGGCGTCACAAATGCCAACGCAGAGAGCATCAAGTCATTCTTCAGTGACGTTTCTTTTGCTCTCGCGATCCCCTCCTTTATTTAGATCCACCCACCGCAACTTGAAGTAGGGAGGCGTGGTGGTTGCCAGTATCGCATCATGGATGTCAGGTTTGTCATCCTCATCCAGCTAGAGACACTATCTAAATCTTTTTTGGAACCCTTGCGTAACTGCCTGTGAGAGTGGAGTGCAGTACTTTAAGGATTTTGATTTTAGTACTCTCAGCTTGTTCTGCACAGTTAGGAGAGTTGGCAGGTAATGGCCTTAGTACTCATACATGGCTTCCTCTTCTTGCTGGTGATCAAGGCCTGTAGCAGTAGGAGCCAAAACAATGACATACTCTGCAATGAATTCCAGTTCTGTGGTTTTAAGAATCGACAAATCGAGATTCTGCATGAGAGTTCAATTTTTTCTCGTATTTCAACAGGAGAGTCAATGCATCGTAGAGGGAATCCCAACGTGTTTGACAAGGAATACGAAGATTACAACCGAGAAGGTCTTTGATCAATTCTGCATTTTTTGGCCGGCCGCTCTTGTTCCAGAATGCTGAATACTTTCCCATTGTTGAGCGATTAATGGTGGCAAACTTTGAGTATTTCAGAGCATTTTTGGCATCAGTTGTGGGTACTAAACTCAAAGTATAGGAAGCGCAACGCACGTGCTTTGACAAGCTAGGTTGAAGAGCATCAATGTTATTGTCAGCATTAACATCGCCAGAAATTTCGGTGTCTTCGTCAGTAGACATTAGTTGCAATTCATTCACACATGCCTCTTCTTCTTCTTTTTCAGTCATATTACTCTCCATCAACTCGTCAAATTTAACAGCTGTAACGCCAAACTCTTTTAAAGGCTTTCACAAAATTAGATCCATTATCTGTAACTGTGCTGACTATTTTTGTCACAGGTAAGTTGTAATGGCTGACGATGTCGTCAAGCAGTTCTGCAATTCTAACATGCGAGAGTTCACCCTTGAAGCGATGACAAGCCAAGGCTCCACATAAACACTTCAATGATCGTTTGCCAATCTGCCAAACGCAGAAAAGCTTCAGTACATTAGTTGAGTACACAACGTATTACTTATCTAATTTTTATATTTTATATTTTTTTGCATTTTCTCCCCACTCGTAATTTTCTAACTTTTGACTTTTATTGGCTACTCTATGCTTTAAAACTAAAATATATGTATTATTTGAGTAAATAAATGAGGCACAAAAAAATGCAAAAATACAATGCAAACTAAACAACTATTTATAAATGATGTCTAATTGAAATAATATTTGAAAAGAAAATCGTCGTAAATCTAAAAATGTTAAATGAAATAATATTTTAAAAAGAATATCGTCGTACAATTACAAAATGAAAAAAATTTCATGATTTTTTTTTATTCCGGTACCTGCTTTTTTAGATGCACATTGTACAAAAACCAGTTGCTAACTGAAAGCGGAAGAGCCTTCTTACGCAGTGAAAAGTTACGCCGACAAAACTGCGATGCCGCGTTGACCAGATGTCTGCAGTAAGGTATACGCATAGCCATTTGTGTACAGGACCTGACTCCGTGCGGGGAGACCCGGGTTCGCTGACTCCGTGCGGGGAGACCCGGGTTCGAGTCTCGGCGCTGGTGGCGATTTTCTCTGTTGGGTATAGGAGAAAAATTCTAAGCACAATACCCCTCTCTACCCAGGTGTCTGAAATGGGTACCGGTCTTTGACCGGGGGAAAGTGTCATGGCGTCCTGGTGTTAGTTCTAAGGCATTTGAAAAACCAATGTAAAAGGAGATATTCAGGAAATTCATATTTCTTCAAACGGATGTTCATCAGGAACTTAAAAACGAAGAACACAGCACGTAGTGATATCATTTTAATTTTACTTTTTATTTACACGCCTAATCTATAAAAGTGAAGAAACTAAAAGCTAGTAGTCCTATTTTTCTTAAGCGTTTCGGAGTCTTAAACGTTTCGTTTCGGATTTATATTTAGTTCATTTACTTGTACAATAGAGAAACATTTAATATAACATTGCATTTTTAACAGTTTTCATTGTAAATTTCAAAAGAGACATGTATCATGCTTCAATTGGAAATAAAGCATCCGTAGATGCCGATGTTGTTTAATCAAATTTTTCCAGTTTCTTCTTCATTTTAGAGTTCAAATCGGCTTTGTCGTTCGTCAGTAATCGGCGAGACATACCCGAAACTGCAGGATTCAAACCTGAAAATAAAAGTATGCATAAATTTGATAGAACAGAAATAAAAAATGAAATGATGTGTGTTAATGTGTAAAATATATTACTACAATATTTTCTCTCCTGTCTTATAACAATTGAGATTGAAATTTTGGTATGTTTTGTTGAATATTGCATAATGTTTACAACTTCAATGCTGAACGCATTACCCTTAAAAAGTAAAAACTCACTTGACATAAGAGAATCAAGCGCGGGCTGCTCCACTGTTGCCAGAGGATGGATGCCTTGCACAATGAATTGCACGACTGTCTTGTCTACGTCCTCCTGGCCATTATAGCACGATGACGCTGACCACACTGTGATAATAGCTGACAACTGGGTGACATTGTCCATGATTATTGGCTGTCTCAGATTCTTGTGATGCTGGCTTATCAACAATTGTCTTCCGTTTGCGGCTTTGTCGAACTGAGTTTACGTGCTCTTGTACAGAATTCCGAATTCCGTGATGCCGTCACTGTTGACAAAAACATTATAATGTACTTTAAAAACCAATACCAACCTTGTAATCTTCATAAAACAAATGTTTACAAATCACAACAGATTGATGTAGAATCACCAAACAACATATAGTATTAGCACCGTATTTTACTATCTATAAGAATCTCACAGTAAGGGAATGGCACGACGAACATACACAATTCCATGCTAGGTATGAGTTGAATATTCATTTGAGGAAAGCAATTTTATTGGTTCGGGTAAAACATTTGTAAGTGATTTTTGAAGAGGGGAAATAAGCACTGTTTACACAACACATCCTTCACCCATGGAAGTCACATTAACTTTATATAAATAAACGGCATAATTCCACAGGAAAACTAGAAAAGTAAGTAAATAGTTTCAAAAGTTTCTAAAGTTGGAATAACAGATCTATGCACATAATACATCATCATTATACAATCTTGTAAATTCCAGCATACAATGGTACACAGCTGCTTACCTTAATATGAGTATAAAGATTTGTTGTAGCTTTAGCAGCAGCCGATAGAATCTGCCCACATAAATTGTACGCACATTTGAGCTTCGCGCCTGATTGTTCTTTAACGGTGAAATACTTCCCATCTAAAAGAGGATGTGTAAGTGCGTGTGTTTCACTTGAAACTGATGATGAAGCAGAGACAGAAGCCATCTGTAACAAATAACATCATGGAATTCTGAACACGCAGATACAATTTGTTTATATCCTATGAGGGCGGGACACTCATAACCACATCCTAGCAGAGACACACGACAAATGACTGCCCTCATGTACTGTACACAAACATGAATATACAGTCACAGTACAAAACCTCCAAAGCATGAACAAGTAGAAACAAGTTTCCCCAAACCGTTCTGTGAATCATAGCATCTAAGATGTAATTTGCAATGTATTTACAATTTTGCTTTTAAAGTATTTTAAATACGTTGTATTGAAATACGCTAAAAAGCATTTGTATTCAAGTACACTGTATTCAACTGCACGTTTTGAAATGTATTAAGAATTAAATTTTTAATTGTACATGCGTATTTAATTGCTGCCCATGACTGAACACAATGCAATTTGTCTCACTGCTTCGTGATGATGAACTATAAATCTGTTACCATTTCCTGTAAAGTGATGTAAGCTAATTTTCTATCTGCCGAGGCACGCTGAGGGTGAGACGGATACCTGAGAGGGCCTCCCTGCCCTATGTAGCATTGATGTGCTGCTCTTCAGACCTCATCTATGTTTCTTTCACATCAACTCTAAACTGATGATTATCTGAGACGTTTTCTCTGCTGCCTACTGGCAGGATACGACGAGCGCGAAATTTAAGAGTAGGTTGCAATTCAAATTAGCTGAACTTTTTATCATCATAAATATTGATTTAATTTATGGAAGTGATTACTGCACAAAATCTTTTTTTTTAATCTCTGTGAACCTGTCTCAAATTTGCACAACTTTCGACGTAACATCATTTTATGGTGATCATTTTCTTTACGTGTGGAAACTGATCTTGTGAGGAGTTAGAATACAGGATAATAATTTGAACTTGCAATTTATTAATTCAGAAGCCTCGTGTTCAACGATAAACTTACATTGTGGAACCTTGATTTTGTAATAGTTATTAATTTTTGAAGGAAGGGGAAAATATAAATTATATGATCATGATGAACGATTGCGATATTTAACTCGGGTTTTTGTAAACTTCTGTTGGGATAGGAAAATTAGATTTCTTAAACTTTCAGCAGCTTATGACAATATTTAATAATAAGTTAATGTACACTAAGTTGTTAAATCAAGTAGCGTGGTTCAGAATTTTTTACCAAGCGGTTAGACTGCCTTCAGCTAAAATCACAGTTTTCATTCTACCTGGCATTGATTCAACAAGATTCTGGTTTCTCTTCAAATCTATTTTTTGTCCATAACTGAAATCACCTGTCCCTCATATCAGTCAATATAATTTTTAAGGAAGGGATGGTGAGTTACGCGGGCTGCTCTCAAGCTCATCCCATAATTTTTCAACAGTACTGAATCAGGAAATTGTGGTGGCCAGTCTTGTTCTCAAATGTTCCCTCATTCGCAATTATAACCAATCTTGAACATTTAATTTCTAGCCCTATGAATACCACTATAAAAGTTGTGAAAGATATCGTTACCATTAAGAAAATACAACTTCATGAAAGGATGAACGTAGTCAGATAGTACTCGCAAATACTCCCGAGAGTTTTTTTGTTACTATTAAGAGTGGTAGGCCTATGTACATCCAAGTGAAAAAAGTCCTAACGCATAACACTGTCCCCAGATCTTGAAAAGCTGGTACGATACAAAATCGATCGATACAAGATAGTTTTAAGTGTCTGTCCCCACACCCTAACACGCCCATCGTTCTGAAAGAGCGTGAATCTGGATTCATCGGATCACATTACATGCTTTCAATCCTCAACAATTCAATTCTCGGAGTTCATGAAAAATAACAAACACTTTTTCCTATTTCATGCTGACAACAATTGTTTCCTGATGGATTTAAATTTTGCCTAAACTCATTTCCTTTGACTCTCGACTCATAGGCTACCGAGAAATTGTTTTCGAAACTTCCAAAACTTGCTAGTTATCATTTACGTTGAAGAAAGCCAATGTATTACTCGGCGTAAGATTTTGCTAAAAAATAATAATTCTGAATTATTTATACAGTATTCTGACTCTTCATTGTATCTACATATATCTGCACGAGTTTACGCAGGATACGAAGTAAAAATGAAACGTGAGAGTCAACTTGTTTCATTTAAATGGGACAAGTTGACAGCTCTGGGGACAAATTTGTACTTTCTAAAAAAAAATTCTCGGATTACATAGAGACACCCTGAATCTGTGCCAAAATCTACCGGGAATTAAGTTAAACTGTCGCAAGTGGTGATTGAAGAGTTGCGTCTTTATTGCCAAGTTCAGTTTTCAGCAGCATGTTCAGTGTTTGAAATATCCAGCAATAGGAAATTATTTGAATATTAATAACTCAAAAGCAATTCGATTGAGTTGGAATCATTGTACGCGCTCAAAGTGTGGCTTCACGGCATGGGAACAATTTTTTACTAAATGATTAATTTCTAAATTGCAGTGTTGTAACGTCGTAAACAGCCAAATTAATCCGGAGTCTGGAATTGATTCTCAATTTATACTGTTCATACAAAGTCACAACTGCCTGTCAAGGCACACGTTGGTTACAGAATTTTCCGAATTTAAATGAATACGGAAAAGAAAAAGCGCGAGACTTGTGAAATAAGCTGGGCTCTACAGGCCACTATAGTGCCAGTTGACTTGATAATTGCTCGGTCTCTTGCGATACAAATTCGTTTGTCTTGATTTCAATTCTCTTTTTAGTAACAAAATGCCAGTAAATCCTTGATGTTATTCACTAATTAGCAGTCCGGCGCAGAGATACCCAATTTATGACTCGGAGTGGTAGAACGTGACCAACAGCGTGCTCTAATTGAAGTAAGCGTAGAAATAGCACGGGTAATTGCTTCAAATGACGTCACACGAGACCAAAAACCGAGCTTTTGTTTAGAGAACCTCAGAACTTACCGCATGTTAGTTGAGGGGATGTGCATCGTTTTGATGAGTAGGATTGTAAGTCCCTTTTCCGAGGTTCGGTTGCGAGATTACACTAATATCTTCTTTGGATTAATTAGGCGAAGTTATTAACTTGTAGCAGAAACGTTTATTGATAAAAGTTACATGTTGAATATTAAATTACTGAAAACTTGAATAACTAAAACATAGATTCGAGGGATAACTCAGGTAGAAATCATGTTTCATTTAAACTGAATACTTAAACATCTACGGCATAGATTCGAGGAATAACAAAAGTTGACATACATAAATGAGTTGAAAATAAATACAAGGAGCTGCAAACAAATAATAACTATAATTATTATCCAACTTGCTTTATATTCAAGTTATAGAGGCAACGTTAGGCCGTGCCCTTGAGGGGTGCCTAGACTATAGACTAGCCACAACAGGATAAAGTTACAGCGTCGCTTGGCAAAGAGTGTCATGCTGAAATAATCTTGGATCTGAAAGGTTACTTTCTTTCTTAGTTACGATATTAGAATTTTTTTCAACAAGAGAGTTTTCAGGCTTTGATATTGAATCAGTTTCTAAAATTTTACTCTGAAGGTCTTGTTAAATTATCATATCCCAGGAAAAACACAGCAAAGTAAATGAAGATGTCATCAATTAGACAGTGATAAATTTGAGTTGGATCCTCTGTATTTCGCACGTGTGCAGCCATTTATGGTAAGAAGAAGCGCCACAAATTTAATCAAGTGCCGATAGTTTTCGATACTAAACCATTATATTTTCCGCTGAATGATAATAAGACTTTATCTGACAACTCCATCTGTCCGTTAGTATGGGTGAAATTTGAGATATTTTATCATTCGTGACATTCTGTCGAAATAGCTTGTTCTAAAAGCCCTGTCGCTGTACTTGCTCTTGACGGTCACAGCACCATCTCTGCCATATCGTAACAGCCGCTCACACCGACCAGTCCAATATCCGGTTGAAGTAATATCTTAACCCCCACACATAACAGCCAGTCATAGGAATAACGCACAATGACATTTTGACAAACAGTCATGACGCCCTTCTATAACTAGTCATAACAGCTAGTCATAACGACCTGTCATAATGACCGGTCATAACGACCTGTCATAAAGACCTGTCATAACGACTAGTCATAACAACTAGTCATAACGACCAGCATAACGTCCTGTCATAACGACTAGTCATAACTACTAGTCATAACGACTAGTCATAACGATTAGTCATAACGACTAGTCATAACGACTAGTCATAACGACTAGTCATAACGACTAGTCATAACGCCCAGTCACAACGACTAGTCATAACGACCTGTCATTACGACCAGTCATAACGACCAGTCATAACGACCTGTCTTAACGACTAGCCGTGACGATCAGTCATTACTCGCAGAGATGACAAGCAGTCTAAAGTCCCACAATAGATCACCAGACAAACTCCAAATTAGGAACTTGAAGACCAGTCCACACTCCTTGACAGGAACATGACGTCCGAGGAGAAGTCAGCGGTGATGAGCTTCAACTCCAAAGGCCCGGCGACCTGAGACGCGAGGCGGTGTCCTGTGAGCGGTGTAGGTGCATACGTGTGATATACGGAGAGAGCAGAGTAGCTTTCGTTGAGAAAGTGAATTATAACTAGTAATAAACTTTCACGAGTTCCAGTAAGAATTAAATAGTTCAGAGAAAATAGTTGCATTCTGTAAAGTTAACATGTGCTTGCTTAGAGACTGACGCTTTCTAAATGAATGACTCATGAGCAGAGTGTACTTATGTCTATGTTAGGTAACCATTATAATTGAGTTGAATTACTGGTTAAATATCTTTGATGAATTAAATTCTAAACTTGGGACGGCAAAAATGCTACTTTCAAAAAACTACCCACACTCTATTTGGAATTTTATTCAGATTTTAGCGAGTTTCTTAGTTGTAGTTCGTTCTCATTTCAATTTCTCATAAATCACTCCTAATACGTCAGAAAATAGAATGAGAATTCTACATGGAAATGTAATGCATAAAAGTCTATACATTATTTGAGTAAAAACATTTCGTTTACATTAATCATTCTTGCCAATTGCCAACGAGTATCGTCTAAATACAACTCACGAGGGACTTTTTTGGGAATTTATTAAAATGAAGCTTGCAGTAGAGGATTTTTACTCTAACGTAAATAATTTAAATTCAGTGAATGCAAACACAATGGCAGAGGGAAGTGTTTCTCGGGTCTGGTGCAATTTGTGCTATGAGACCTGCCATTTTTCTTTCTCACAATGTCAGAAGTTCAGTTAGGTCTTCATCAGTGCCACAATAATTTGTTAGCCGATTCTGCAAACACAACGAAAGAAACTGAAAAACTACTGACCTTTGAAATCAAAATTTTAGAAAATATTTGTGAATCATTTATAATTATTTAGTTAGATGATGAATGAATGTCATGTATTCCGGTGATTCTTTTTGTACTAGGAAGCCAATTTAATGAAGTTGCAAGGAGAGCAGCCACATGTATGTTTTCTAAAAGTTTTAGCACATCGCAAAGCATCACGCAGGACCCTTTGGTTCCATTTTAACTGAATGTACAATCCCACATTTGGTTAGCGTGAAGTACAAAGCGACCTGCGCTCGGGCCTGCATAGACCTGTGTCTTGTGAAAGTTTACAGGCGCACACGGTGAGGAAAGGATTCGTATAGTGTCCTGACATGTTATCTTTGCTATCGGTACGTTATATCCAAATATTGATAAAGGTCTCGTTATGTCCTATGGCACGGGTTGAGCTATACTTTTTTCTTTTATTTTGCAACGTATCATATTTAAATTCTTTTATCCCTGAAGTTTTTATTGAATCTTCGTTATTTCCGTAGTTGACACCTAGATTATGTACTTCGTTGATGTTTAAATAAAGAGGCTAAAAATTATTTACCACTTTCAAATTCGTTCGACAGCAATATTCTGCTTGAAAAATGTTTTAACACGGATAAAGATCAATCTGGATTTGTTTTTATTTATTTTGGTCTTTTTAGGCGCCTTATTTAGTCCAACTTATTTAATTCCCTGCTTCTCATGAATCAAGTTTGCAGAAAGCTGCCTTCTTTTCAGACTTGAATTTTATGAAGCTTGGGATTTGAAATTGCTTTTAAAAATTCAATTCTAAATTAGGACAAAACACTTCGATAATGCACTCGTTTCTAAATTTTGTCGCCCAGAACCGAACCGTAAAAGTTTGGTTTCTGAGGTCAGCAAGCCCTTGGAATGTTATTCAACGTTGGCTTTGGAATTGATCGGGACATGCAGCTTGAGGAAAAAATAAAACTTAAGTAAAGTTTGAACTGCCTCCTGAAAAAAATTGGTTTAAACAAATCTTAACAGTTTCCTGGAGAGGAATATTAGTGTAAAGCTATTCCACATAAAATGAAGCTATGATTAAATCTTTCATATTTGGAATATGCACTTCTGTACTGTATACTCGTTTGAAGTTATATTATCGAGGACTGTTGCAAGGAGTTTAGCCAATTTAAAACTCGGACTATTATAAGCTGGTATAATCGGCCTAAATTGAAATTTTTGAAGAAAATCATGTTTGTATATTTTTGGTAAACCATTCAGGACCTCTAAATCAAATGTTAAGATAATTTTTACCCTATGAAGTACATAGTTGACCTGAATGAAAATTGTATTTAACCTTTTCCCATTACAAAGTTGAATTTCGCTGTGGATGCTCATGTTGCTTAGTATTTTCATGCGAGTTCGTTTTGTTTGTTCCCAAAACTGGTCCATGGAGACTCTTGCATGCCTCTTGACCCGTTGGCGTCGAGAGTGGAGTTAGTAAACCGTTCTTCATCCTCGATGGTTTCCAGTTTCATAGTTAGGTCTGCGAATGTTCTTATTTTGTTGCTAAATTCCCGTTCGAGTAACTTGGATTGCCAAGATTTATAGAATGAGGTTGTGTGCAATGACCGTTTGTAAGCTTAAATCGCAGGAATTTTGGTGTGAGGTTTAAGGGAGCGATTGTTAAATTTTGATCTGATTGTTTTAAAATTGGGCCAGTATTTGTATTTCTTTAGAAAAAACAAATTGAACCAATGTGTTTTTCGATTTAGGCCTTAGTTTAGAAAATAAATAAAAAATTATTTTTTTAGCTCATTTTTAGGGATGTTTAAAAAAAAATAGAAGTCAATGAGTTTTATGCTAGAACAAATTCAAAGACAGTTTTGGAATCCTCAGAGCATTGCAAACAATTTGAAGCTCTAGAATTTCAATTTATATTTTCGTTTTCTTTTGAATGCGATTTTTGGTCACTAACTAAAATATGCAAATTTTATTTTGTTGTTAACTGTGATTAAAAAATTAAACGTACAAATTGAAAAATCAATGAGCTTTAGTTTGTTTTGATAGTTTCAAGGGTTTCAAAACTGTGTTTGTTTTTTCCTAGCATTAAAACTCACTGACTTCTATTCTTTTTTATGTTGAAAATGACGTTTTTACCTGATAGGCAAAAAAATAAATTTTGCGGTGAAGTGTAATATAATGGGCATTTTTTACTTGAATGCTGGATTCATGATTTATTATCGTCTAAAAATAATATGCATGCATAATTTCATAGCAACACTGGGAATTGCATGATATGCATGTATAAATTTTGCAAAAAAATTCATCTATTTTTCATTCCATGATGAATAGTAAATTTTTATTTGTAGACTGATTCTTCTGAAACAAGCCAGTATATGTAATTTTTAAAAAGAAACACATTTTGCTTCATTCATTTTTTTGATCTTGGCCTAAGTTTTTCAGAAAATGGGAAATATTGGCTTTTATGTCATTTTATCTGATATTTCAAATGAATACAAGCCAATGAGTTTTCATGCTACAACAAAAGCAGGGACAGTTTTCAAATCCTTAAAACATGGGTAGAAAACTAAAAGGGCTAGATGTTTCATTTTCCTTCATGTTTTCTTTTTATTTAGGGTCAAAAATTCATGATTTTTGGTCCCCTAACAATCCCCTGGGGGGAGGGATCTAGTGCCCGTAGCCCCATAGAATTTTAGGACACAAAAGCCCACCACCTAAGGATCCTTTTTCAACAAAGAAAACAAATGGCCAATTGGACCCGAAAATCCCTGGGTTGTCCCCTTTACAACTATAAAAGTCCTTATAGGGCGATTCTTTGGGAATCTTATTCTCAGAACAAATAGTAGAACCAACGTTATAGAGAACATTTATTTTAGCAAAAGTTTCGGAATAAAAACATTCCATCATCAGTGCTGGAAGAAACAAAAAGTAACTACCAGTCATGAATGAGACGAATAAAGCCTGAGTAGAAATAACGAGCATAAGAGCAAAACAAAAAAAAAAATTAAAAATAAATCCTTATCTAACGAATAAAGTACCAGTCAAAAGCGTATAGGTAAAATACACTGTACATACAGGCGTACACATACATACACAACACACTCATACACCTACACATATATATACACACACATGCATACACACACACACACAAACACACTGAACATACCGCAAGTTAGGAAGTAGGGGCCACAAATAATTTTGTCGCGCTGAAATCGTTATTTAATGAAGGTTTATTTGTGAATATTTAAAAAGATTCTAGAACACGGAGGTCTTGCTCATTAAAGGCTTTGAATAGGATAGAAAAATTTGACATTTTGAAAGGGTGATTGGAACTATTGCAAAGGCTTCTAATGGCGGACTGAGAGGGACAAGCAAATGGGCGGCCAGTAATATGAGAAAATCCTGAATGTTGGCTGTGACGGATAAATAGTTGGAGGGTAGTGCTTCCAACGTACGATTGCTGGCAGCAATCACAAACATACACATATACACAGCAACTTTCCAGGCACTCATCCTGTCGCTCTTTCCTGTTAAAAAAAGACGATATCTTAAAAGTATTCTTATAATAAACATGAACGTCAACCGTAGCGAAGAAGGTTCGCAGGAGGACTAGAAACTCTCTTACAAATTCAGTGTTCATGTAACCTAGGAATGGAAGGCCAATAAATATTTTCTGTTTCGGTACGGTCAGGGTTACAGGAGAGGGGAAAATTAATATCGAGGAATTTTCTGACTATTTGATTAACAAGATATTTTGGATAATTATTACGTGCGAACATTTTTTGCAAATATTCCAATTCATTGTGTAATATTTGGTACGTGCTCGAGACGCAATAGGCTCTATGCAATAACATTTTCACACACGATTTGATATAACCTCTGTAGATACAGCTGAGATAATTTGTCTAAAGACCGGTAAATGTGGGCTTTCTATAGACTGAAGAAATGAACTTGGGATCAGACTTTCTTACCAGGACATCCAAAAAAGGTATTTCACCATTCTGTTTACATTCCATTGTGAATTTAATGTTGGGGTGAACAGCATTAATGCTGTTAATGTTAATGCTGTTCACCCCAACATTAAATTCACAATGGAATGTGAACAAAATGGTGAAATACCTGTTTTGGATGTCCTGGTAAGAAAGTCTGATACCAAGTTCATTTCTTCAGTTTATAGAAAGCCCACATTTACCGGTCTTTAGACAAATTATTTCAGCTGTATCTACAAAGGTTATATCAAATCGTGTGTGAAAATGTTATTGCATAGAGCCTATTGCGTCTCGAGCACGTACCAAATATTACACAATGAATTAGAATGTCTACAAAAAATGTTCGCAGGTAATAGTTACCCAAAATATCTTGTTAATCAAATAGTCAGAAAATTCCTCGATAATAAATTTTCCCCTCTCCTGTAACCCTGACCGTACCGAAACGGAAAATATTTATTGGCCTTCCATTCCTAGGTTACCTGAACACTGAATTTCAAAGAGAGTTTCTAGTCCTCCTGCGAACCTTCTTCGCGGCGGTTGACGTTCATGTGTATTATAAGAATACTTTTAAGATATCGTCTTTTTTTAACAGGAAAGAGCGACAGGATGAGAGCCTGGAAAGTTGCTGTGTATATGTGTATGTTTGTGATTGCTGCCAGCAATCGTACGTTGGAAGCACTACCCTCCAACTATTTATCCGTCACAGCCAACATTCAGGATTTTCTCATATTACTGGCCGCCCATATGCTTGTCCCTCTCAGTCCGCCATTAGAAGCCATTGCAATAGTTCCAATCACCCTTTCAAAATGTTAAATTTTTCTATCCTATGCAAAGCCTTTAATGAGCAAGACCTCCGTGTTCTAGAATCTTTTTTTAAATATTCACAAATAAACCTTCACTAAATAACGATTTCAGCGCGACAAAATTATTTGTGGCCCCTACTTCCTAACTTGCGGTATGCTTAGTGTGTTTGTGTGTGTGTGTATGTATGCATGTGTGTGTATATATATGTGTAGGTGTACGAGTGTGTTGTGTATGTATGTGTACGCCTGTATGTATTGTGTATTTTACCAATACGCTTATGACTGGTACTTTAATCGTTAGATAAGGATTTATTTTTAATTTGTTTTTTATGCTTTTTTGCTCGTTATTTCTATTCAGGCTTTATTCGTCTTATTCATGACTGGTAATAACTTTCTATTTCTTCCAGCACTGATGATGGAGTGTTTTTTATTTCGTAATGTTTGCTATAATAAATGTTCTCTATAAAGTTGGTTCTACCATTCATTCTGAGAATAAGATTCCCTAAGAATCGCCCTATAAGTACTCCTATAGTTGTAAGGGGGACAGCCCATTGATTTTCGGGTCCAATTGACCATTTGTTTTCTTTGTTGAAAAAGGATCCTTAGGTGGTGGGCTTTTGTGCCCTAAAATTCAATGGGGCTACGGGCACTAGATCCCTCCCCCCCAGGAATTCGATTCCTAATGTTCTCTATAACGTTGGTTCTACTATTTATTCTAAAACTATAAGTGTTGCAAGCCATTGAAGAAAAGGATGAAGACCATCAATACTGCTCACTTCCGTATTTTGCAGCGCCTTCTGAGATATTGTCAAGTGAATTAAACTTACTGTGTGAAAAATACTTTCAAAACTTTCAGTTACGCGTCGCTCTTGTTAATAATTTAACGTGGCTTCTTTTTTCCGTAGAAAGATACGCTTCCGATTGATATGCGAGCCTCTTTGATGTACAGTGCACATCATCCTTCGTTAGCAAGCCGTCACCGAATTTTTATATCAAAATGGCATAGCATCGGGGTAGAAGCTTCTATACTGGGACCCAATTAGCACACCCCTCTCACTCCGCAGTACGCAATCACGCCGAAAAATGCAACGTACCGATATTCTCTACCGACTTTAAAATTTTAGATTCCGCCTCAACTTCTTATGACCTTAGGATTTTAGAAGCGTTAGATAATTTTAAGTGAAAACCGACCCTCAACAATATCGAAAGTTCGTACCCATAGCAAATTAGTTCGTACCCATAGCAAATCTTATTTTCTTCGACATATTTTTCATTTCGTGTTTTCTTTTAGAGACTCCAAAATTGTTTTTTTTCTATGTTAGACATAATGAATTTTACTTTTTTGAACTGCGTTCTCCTATAAATATGATTATTTTCTTTGGAATTTTCCTCGTTTGTGAGTTACTCATTAATTTTCGATTTTAGCAAACAACTGACGCGTTCATAAGGATTTTCTTCGTTAGGAAATTCTATTTTTATCATACATGAGTCGAAAATAACTTCCAATTCATTCGGACTCGCTCTGGCATTTACAAACTAATGGAAGGAAAAACTGAATTTAATGTGAATGCACTCTCAAATAAAACCTTTCTTGAATGAAACTTTTGTAACACTGCGTGAAGCTCTCGAAAAGAATTCACGAGTGAGAGTTGCTGGGCATATGTTTTTGTCAGATATTGTAAGCCCGCTGACATTCATCTAAAGATCTCTATTACGCCAAAATTACGGCAAGGTTCAATGAAACCAATCCTACAAAAAATTGACATATAAGCCGGCGTCACATGCAGATGAATCTGTCGAGTTGCATTACCAAACTGACCAGCGAGCTTCACAAAATTATGAAAAAGTGTCTCACTCTTTTCAATGTTATAGCGATTCGTGAGCATTTCGTTTGTTTGAATTAAAGGAAAACACCTGTTTTAAAAGAATTACAACGAATGGAAATTCTTCTTAAAGATTCCTAAGTTCCAAGTCCCTAACTGGTGCCCAAAGTTATCCAGTTTTATTGCAGACTGAAGTGTGGGTCATGTTTAGCTTATTGGTTTAGGGCTACATCTTTGAATTGAGGAAAAATATTTCAACATATTTTCATGCCAAGTAAAATGTGGTTGAGAAAAGCTGCATGATATAACACATACAATTCTAAAATTGTGTTCAATATATTCAGATACTGATATCTCGCGAAAGCAGTGTTACCATTGAACTTTTCACTAATATTCTAGTCATCACAACTGTGAATCACCCTCGAAGTACGTTTCTTGCATATCACAAATTGTTGAATAGTGATTTCAGCACAATCTAATCAAACTGATAACCGCACTATTTGAAGAACATTTCCACAATTCGTGCCTATAATGAGACCGACTGAGCTTATTTCCACCGAAACAAGACAGGAGCAATGAAACACTAACGTTCACCGGTAGAAGGTAGATTGAAAACACAAATTTAGAGTCTTCTGATATTCTATTGAGTCAGGTGCAGAAAATTTATCCTAAAAACAACAGAATGAGTACATACCGACCCAATTCCCACATACATATTTATAAAATTGCATTAAGAACCTCTACAAAAATACATCATTCCTATTGGGCAAAATGAAACGATTTTGTCCAACTGGATAGACAAAATGTATTGCGCGTGCAGATGATTATGATGAGACGTTACCATTTAGTTTTCGTATGACCGCGACCTTAGGTTCGTCATTGTTACTTGTATATTTTTTCGTCGTCTTTTATTCAGGCGTTTGAAACAAACGTAGCTTCTTTTCGTCCTTTGTCAGTGGCTTGCTTGAATGGTAGTTTCCAGCTTAGGCGTCCCTTGAACACAGCAATCCAATGTTCAAAGACGCGAACTGGGAAGTATTAGCTTTCTGAATCCGTATGGATCCATCGTTGCCAAAATTCATGATCCATCGTTGCCAACATTCATGTGGACCGACTGAAAACGGTCCACAAAAGTCAGAACGTCACAAACATGTAACTTGCCGGCCTGGCTCACCGCTTGTGCCGGTATATACGTGCTGGTGCACCGTGTCCCAGTCAGAAATGTAGTGCGGATCGGCATCGATTATCTGGGGACAGTGCATCTTATTTAGGATCAGTGCGGGGCCCAGTTCGGGAAGATCTTTTTCTTCACCGAGCACTACAGATCAATGCAGAAAATTCTGGAGAGAAATATCTGCAGCGATCTTAACAGAAAAATCGGCACTGCACTTCAATAATTCCAATGCGAGGTATTTATTTTTAAACAAGTGTTCATTATGAAACTGAAATTTGATTTCAAATCGAACTTGTAACTTTCAAGTTAATTAAGGGGATCTCTAGCCCTAAATTTGCCTAATTTTTCAAATTTCCCTTTTTTGCATTTCTCTGCTAAAATGCTAAAATGCTAAAATCGTTTGCTAAAAATGCTAAAATCGTTTGTCATATGTTACCACAGCAATAAATGTCTATATATTGAAAAATTACGCATACTTGACGGGATCAAATTGCATGTACAGGTTGCCCGTTCACCTTGTATTTTTCTAAGGAACACCTTGTAGTGACATACCTTAGTTACCCCTCAAACCTCAATTTTAGTCTATTGATGTTCAGTAATTATGATATATCCCAATGTAAATTTTATCAAGCATAATATCCCTCTTCCCCTCTGCGTGTCAACAATACTTAGTGGGGTGGGAAGTATAAGTAAGGCCGTCGCAAAACGAAACCTAATGGCTAAAGCAGCATCTCCTGGTCTAATAACTACGATATCAAGTCCATAGGGACTGAATAATTAGCTCAGCTGATGTTGGGTTATTGAAAATATCATTATCGGGACAATTTTGTTTTACCAAAATCAACCTTATAACAGGAATTAAGTACTAAGCCAATGTTATTGTAGGGAACGAAACCAATGTTATTGTAGGGTGAAGATTAGTGCAGTTTATTGCAGATTAATGGAATTTTTCGCTCTTGGTCAGTGAAGATCATTTCAGAAATTCGATGCCGATCTGCACTTCAAAAGCGGACATAGACTGCACTAATTCTGCACTGAATCCGCACTGAATGCAGATACTCCTGCGAAGATCTTCCATGATCTGCAAAGAATGTCTGCAATAAACTGCAATAATCTTCACCGAACGGTGAAGACATTTCTGATTGGGGTGTACCGACACATGCTGGTGCACCGTGTGTACCGACACATGCTGGTGGACCGTGTGTACCGGCACATGCTGGTGGACCGTGTGTACCGGCACATGCTGGTGCAAAGTGCGTACCGGCACATGCTGGTGCACCGTGCGTACCGGCACATGCTGGTACACCGTGCGTACCGACACTACTGGTGCACCGTGCGTACCGGCACATGCTGGTGCTCCGTGTGTACCGGCACATGCTGTGCACCGTGCGTACCGACACTTGCAGGCATACCGCCTGTACCAATACGCTGTGGACTAACGAAATAATACGCATTTTACGCATTTCTTACACGCTTCAACGTAATAAACTTGCAATGCGATCAGGACTTCTTTCACGATTGCTGTACCCAAACGATGTTCAACGGTATTGGGCAAGGATTAAAAAGAATAACCAGAGCACATATTTCAATGCTATTTTTAAAGTAATGAATTCCTGTTGTAATGTGAATCAGCCTAGACTTAATAGGCAGCGAGGGCCAACTTTCTCGGATCTTGCCACGATTTGGCGAACATCACGCCTTACGCAGCTAATATCCCGTGAAGAATTGATTAGGTCCAACGCAGCATCATTGTGCTGAGCGCAGTCCACCATACTTCTCATTCCATGCCCCAAATAAGTGTCTCTAAAAGTTATTCATTCCAAGTTACAGCTACAGCGTCACATAATTATGGCTTGTTGAAAAGTGCCGGGCTTTTAGCCGCAGTAAAATTTACTTTCTTTTATCCCAGCCCTTAAATGGGGTAAAAATGTACAAGTTTGGTTTGAGGATGGCGAAACCTCATCAGCTTTAAATGAGAAGGCAGCCCAGAGGCCCGGCCGTAATCCTTAGGTGTCATTTAGGCGTCCCACGAGCCCCAGCGCCCTAATTAGAGCCCAGCAATTTAAGCCTGATACGCTTCTGAGCTGCTACAGCCTTCTTAAGAATGCTAACATTCTCGAGCAAAAACTCTCGCGCTGAGACTTGAATCTCGTCGCTTGAGCGAGCTAAATTAAATTCCAATTAAAATTTCATTCGTGAAAATTCTCAGCGATAGCCTTCTAATGTTAATGGAGCTCTGACTCAGCATACTGTTCATCTCCAAGGAAAACAACTTTGAAATATTTTAACTTTTAAAATAAACTGTTCAGCTAAAGACCCGACCTACTGCGTCTAACTTTTTACTATGCAAGTAAACTTGTCGAGCAGAACGGGCGTCGCGAGCCCTGCAAGCTGAGGCTCCTCTCAGTGTTGACTGTTTTGTTTTACAGGCGCTCACCAGAAAATGTAATGTGAGAGAAGGCCTCCAAGAACTGTAATTATAGATGATATGTAAATTTTCTTGTTTCCTTTGCTGGTATTACTTTTGAACCAGGAGGTGTTGATAGTTTTGATAAGTTAGTTACAGCCAAAGAGCTCAGCACTGTCGTGTCAATTAGCTTACTTGGGTTTCTCTTTTTCGAGTGATTTTTCCTATCGCGAATGAAGATTTAATCACATGCCAGAGTTTAATGAAACCATAAAAGTCATCAGGGAGCCGTTGCAATCGTAAAAAAAATGAAAGAGCAGTATTAGCTACTTTAATCATTTCATTATTTAAGGTAAATATTCGAATAAAACCTAATTTCGAACGTTTCGGCCACAGGCATCATCAGTGAAAATAAACCTGAAAAGTACAAAGTAACAGGTAAAACTAGACTATTTTACAATGACAAATCTACAAACAAGCTATAAAATGACGTTAATTGCAATTATCTATTACTATGGCCAAAGGAAATGAACTAAGAGTGTTGTTTAAACCTGGCTTAAGTTTAAAAATGTACAAGGACTCTAAAATGCGCATATCTGTATTAAACTGTGATTTTGCTAAGATTGAAAGCTGATTGATGGAAATTGGATTATCGCACTCGTCAGAGTGCTCTCGAACGGCGGAAAATGGAGGCTTTGATAAAATTGACCCTGTTCTAAAGCTCCTACCCAATCAGAAATGTCTTCACCGCTCGGAGAAGATTATTGCAGTTTATTGCAGTTTTTCTTTGCAAATCATAGCAGATCTTCGCATGAGTATCTGCATTCAGTGCGGATTTAGTGCAGAATTCGTGCAGTCTATGTCCGCTTTTGAAGTGCAGATCGGCATCGAATTTCTGCAAAGATCTTCATTGACCAAGAGCGAAAAATTTCATTAATCTGCAACAAATTTCACTAATCAACGAAGATCTTTTAAAGTGAAATCTTTACCGATCTTTACTAAATAGGAGAAGAAAACGCATGGATAAAATGCAGCACATTATACTCAACAAAAAAAGTGTATCCCATAAAGGCGATGCCAATCTCATAGGCGAAAAAAGCGAAAACGTTAGCATCCTTAACTAAAAGTAAACCTAGAAAACCAAAAACACCAACTATTCAAGAAATGACTCCAATGGAAAACTTAAAAACTATCGATGAACTTAAGTACCGTACATGCTCCGGAAACGAAGATACTGCAAAACTGAATTAGTGCATCAGTCGCCCCGATAATTTAGGACCCCGATATTTGATTAACTTGAGAGCAAAATGATGGTAAATATATCACATTAGATGTTAGTTTAAGCTTACTCAACCACTAAAAAATGAGTTTCGAAGAGAGGAAGGAACCATTTAGTATAGAGCTAAAAAAAGCATAAATCATGCAGAAGGTAAGTTGAGAAACAGTAAGTTGAGAAATAAAGTTAAAGAAACAAACAAACAAAAAAATGGTTTCAACAAAACGATGGCCTACCTAACTCTCAGCTCGTGTCCTCCAATTTTCCCCCTGAGAATGCTTATTCCTATAAATACAATGGTTGTGAGAGGAAATAATGGTTAATACTCTTATTGAGAGGCGGTGAGTATTCATGAAAGTAAAATACTTCTAACACTTGAATATAAATGTTTGTAGTCACAGTATACAAAATATTAGTATTAAAGCTGAGATAATCGATAAAGATAAAAAAGAAAACGCATGAATATAATGCAGCACATTGTACCCAACAAAAAACAATGCATCCTATAAAGCCAATGCCTATCTCTTTGGCTAAAGAAGCGAAAACGTTTGCATCCTTTACGATAAATAAAACTCGACTACCAAAAACATCAACTATTCAAGAAATGACTCCAATGGAAAACTTAAAAACTATCGATGAACGTACCAAGTACCGTACATGCTCCGAAAACGAAAAGACTGCAAAACTGAATGAGTACGTCAGACGCTCCAATAATTTAGGACCCCGATATTTGATCAACTTGAGAGCAAAATGATGGTAAATATATCAGATTAGATGTCTGTTTAAGCCTACCTAACCGCTAAAAAAAAGGAGTTTCGAAGAGAGGATGGAGGAAGGCACCATTTAGTATGTAGATAAGGTAAACCAGAATCTTTGCAGAAGGGGCATAGAAACAGTAAATGGAGAAACAAGTTTATGAAACAAGTTAAAAGTTGAAGAAGAAAGTAGTAGCTGAAAACAGTGACCCTAAAAAAGGTGGTCTTTAACATTACAAAAAAAGAAACATTTAATTTCAACAAAAAGACGGCCTACCTAACTCTCAGCTAGTGCCCTCACATTTTCCCCCTTGGAGTGCGAATTTCGATAGATATAATGGTTGTTCACCCCTGAGGGTAAATAATGGTTACTAATTTTATTGGGAGTAGGCGAGAATTTATGGAAGTGCAATATTTCTAATATTTGAACATAAATATTGTTAATCACAGTATACTTAGTACGGAGATCGTGACTATAGATGGTTTAAAGCCGTCATGGATGCGAATATGTTCATAAATGAATAAACCCTTTAAAGAGTCCACAAGAACACCAAAAATATGTTAGTCTCCCTTTTTCATCAACTTAAACCCATTTTTCTTCATCAAGTTCTTCAGGGCCCCCCAAGCGTTCTTCGTCCTTGCTTCGGATGTTTGTTGCCAAGCCATCCAACTGAGAAGCATCTTCAATACCTGAAGTAACCTTCAGCAAAGTGGATCTTCGCTTCCCATGCCAGTCTCGGGCTTCACACAGGGCAGCTTGTATACTTTGCACTAGCTCAGCTCTACTTGCCTTCAGTCCTAATTCGGAAGCACCATCTAGAAAATAAACGTCTAGCCATAGCATAGTATTATACAGTGCAATCATAATATTGATTATCATTCTAAAATAAGTAAGTTTTAGCCTCCCTAACCAGCAAAAATGCGTTCTAAAGAGAGAAATAATGAAGGGACTATCTTGTAAAAACACGTACATAAGGAATCAATGCACAATGTGTGTTCTTACATGGGCATTCTTGCGTGGTACTACGAGTGTGTTGTCAATTAACAGGACATCATGAGCATAGAAACAGCAGGAGAGGAAAGAAGTTTAAACAGGATTAAAGTTCAAGAAGAAGATGGTAGGTTATTAGAAAATAACAGTATGAACCGAAAAAGACCGTCTTCAACATTACAAAAAATACACTATTTCAACAAAAATTAAGGCCTACCTAACCGCCAGCTCAGGCCCGTACATTGTCCCCCTGGTAGCGCTCATTCCCAGAGATACAATAGCTGTCTCCCCGTGAGGGATGATTTTCATAATTTACCACTGTCTAATTCAATAAGAAGATAAACATTTTCATGATGACAGATCGTTTTGAAGGCTATGTCACGGTAGATTTTACTACGAGGAACAGTTTTCGAAAATATTTAAAATTATTTGAATTTTTCAACACACAATATCAGTGGGTAATATGAAGGAGAAATGCAAACAGATAAAACATTTATGTGATGCGCACAGAGAGGGTTTCCAGCCACCTAGGTTCAAAGTGGAATCTTGGTCCACTGAGACGAAACCCTATCTGTAGGATTCAAAAACCTCAACAGTCAAATGAATCAACTTGAGGGCAGGATTGGACTGCATGAAAAAATTATCGTAGTGAATTCTTAAACTCTGTGCATGTACATGCTGAGCACACGCATTTAATAATTTGGATACCAGATAAGCGTCGGTATATTGCATCAGAATGGCTAAGAAGTTGTGATGAAATGCATTAAAATGAATAACTTTAAAAAATTAA
>JACJUY010002154.1:66724-77705 GCA_014220935.1 Platorchestia sp. MABIK
AGGATAGGGGAGCATAAATTAGCATATTATCCTAAGTAGAAATAAGACTTACTTTGGTTGAGATATGACTCGTTCTGCTGTCTGTTAATTCGGATCTGAAGTTGGCAACATCGACCCCGCCCATAGGACTGCATATGTATCTCTTCCTTACTTTGGTGCGTAGTCTGAGAAGTTGAAGAAAGAACTGGCTGGTGTGTTTTCGAAGTATTTTTCTGATGTGAATTTTAAAATTGTATTGGTGAACTACTTTGGGATATCGTCATTTTTTAATTATAAAGATAAGCTTCCTGCCGGAATGCAAGCTACTCTTGTTTATAAGGTTAGTTGTGCACGTTGTGCATCAGAGTACATTGGATGTACATCCCGTACTCTACGCACTCGAGTTTGCGAGCATTCTGGTAGGAGCTTTAGAACAGGGTCAGTTTTATCAAAGCCTCCATTTTCCGCCGTTCGAGAGCACTCTGACGAGTACGATAATCCAATTTCCATCAATCAGCTTTCAATCTTAGCAAAATCACAGTTTAATACAGATATGCGCATTTTAAAGTCCTTGTACATTTTTAAACTTAAGCCAGGTTTTAACAACACTCGTAGTTCATTTCCTTAGGCCAGAGTAAATAGATAATTGCAATTAACGTCATTTTATAGCTTGTTTTTAGATTTGTCATTGTAAAATAGTCTATTTTTACCTGTTACTTTGTACTTTTCAGATTTCTTTTCACTGATGATGGCCTGTGGCCGAAACGTTTGAAATTAGGTTTTATTCGAATATTTACCTTAAATAATGAAATGATTAAAGTAGCTTATCTTGCTCTTTCATTTTTAATGCCAGAGTTTCTGTTGGCTCATCTTGAATTTCGACGCTTGAAAAGTTAAAACTGGCTCATGTTTACGCTTCAACAAGGAAATTTTCTGTTATTGGACTAAAATTTTACATTCTATAGAACAGTATTTCTATTTAACATAACTACATGTGTGCTTCCTTCAATCTATGCTCCACACATTGACCACGGGGAGGTAAACTGAAGTTCAATATTCAATTTAAATTAAGAGGTAATTGTAATAGGCAATTTTTAAAATAGCAAAGATTAACTGGATCGTACCTTCATTTAGCTTTGATAAAAAATTTGAGAATTTGAGTTTGTGGCTTCTTGTTGGTCTGCAGTATTATGAAAATTCTCTTTGTGTATACCAGCTAGTTGCATCGCGACAAACTTTTTAAAAGAGTTACATTAAATTTGAGTTGGCGTCATTATGCTACTGTGTAAGAGGTGATGCCTTTTCGTCGTCGCGCAAGAAGTCGCGAGTATACCACTCACTGCGCTGTTTTCCATGGCAAGATCAAAATCGGTTTACTATATTTAACTTTAGGGAAAAACATAGCTCAGATTTGATTAGAGGAGATGTTATTTTAAGCCTCCCGAACCGCAATAAACACGTTCCAGAGAGAGGAAGGAGGAAGGAACCATTTAGTGATGAGTTAAGGGAACGCAGAATCTACGCACAAGGGGCGTAGATATAGAGAGTTGGGCAAGATGTTTATTAAACAAGATAAAAGTTCAAGAAGAGAGTAGTAGGCACTGAAAAACAGAACAGTGAACAGGAGAAAGATGGTATTTAACAAAACAAGAAGCATTTTTTTTCAGCGAAAAGAAGGCCAACATATCCGTCAGCTCGAGACCTTACATTTTCTTTTCCTGAAAGTAATGCAGAACATAGCTCATGCTCATAAAATATGAACCCTGAGAGTAGAATTCCTAATTTAAGTGCAGTGTAAGGAGTGGAGTTCCACCAACAGCTTCAATTAAGTAATTTCCCTTATTGATAACATACTTTTTCGTTATGAAATAGGAAATTCAGAAAAAACATTCACCACTACATAGTGGGGAGAGAAACAGTGAACGTTTGCTCATGTTAAATCTTTCCAGCTACTAAGCAAGTCGCGGCAACAGATACCCAGTCAGAAATTTTTCGTGTGACCGACGATAATTTACATCTGAATTTACCGGTAATTATCTTCTTCTTCCAATAAACCGACGATATATCGTCGGAATTAGTGTCGCGAATGTCTCATATTATCATCTGATTAACGTCAAATCACCGGTTTTTACCGGAAATTTTGGACGAAGACCGACGATATTAACCAGTTAATAACCGGTAGTTAACGGTTACTATAATCGGTCTTCGTTCAAAAATTACAATAAAAACTGGTAATTTAAAGTTAAAAATGGCTACTCTAACCACTATATTCCGGGAGATTCATAAGCAGTGCAACGATTTTTCCCAAAAATTGCGAATTGCTTCCAAAAACAATAAGCCACACCTCGTGAAACGCATCGGTCCAATTACCGTGAATTTGTAGACTTCACAAAAATAATCGAAATTCCTTATTCAAATTCAACCTATTTGTTTAATACTGTATACATTTCATCAAGTTTCTTACAATTTGCAATAATTGAACAGATTAGTATTACAGGGTAATAGACATTGTAACAAGTAACAATGCATTATTAGAAAAAACAGCTGCGACCGCAGATGAATGCAACAGAACGAGGGCTCAAATTGTCATCTTCATCGTAGAACACGAGACTATTACGTCAAGTCTCACGGTACAATATAGTCATTTCAAATCGCCACTGATTTATAAATAGGTTAAAACATTACAGATGTTCAATTAATATATTTATTTCAATTTCAACAGCCGACATTTCACGATTGAAATAAATTCTTACAAAATTATCTTCGGCTCGCAAAGAATTCCATCACAGATTGTTTGTAAGACTCATCACTGCAAACACTACGTATATAACATTCATTTAAAATTAACTACCACCACAAAAAGACTCATCAAGCAACCGATTCCTAAAAAATTTTACTAATTTTAAATTAAATTTCACACTTCCATTCTTAGACGTCAAATATCTACAATGACCAACCCTCTCAACCACTACACATCTTAGTCCTTTAACTGGGATGAGGAGACGACAGGGCCCGCACTAATGCTATCGAGTCGCAAGTAGCAGATGGCGGGGTTATCCTCCACAGCTATACCTCTTCAGAAGAAGTTACCCTCCATCTCCCGCTTCAATGCGGCTCCGACGTTTGTACTCTCTGTAGAATTATTAATTTACAAGACATTCACATCATAAAAAATTACAACTCAATTTTTTTAAATTGAACTTTCCTATAAAACTGGTGCTATTAGGCACAGGAATTTTCGAAATGCTGATAGCTTCTGTTCGATTAGACGAAAATCAAATCCGCAAAAAACATTCAACATACATTGGGTCCTTTTTGGTACGAAAAATAGATGAACAGGTGCCACATCAAATTAGTACGATCAGTAAGTATTAGTTTTAAATGAACTCATTAATTCGTAGATGAAAATATTTTTTGACATCCGATTTTGGCATTTCAGCCACATAAATTTTCGTAATGCCGATACTTCATGTTCAATAAAACAAAAATGAAAACCGAAGGAAAAATTATGCACACATTGGGTCCTATTTGGTACCAAAAATGGATGAACAGATCCGACATCAAGTTAATACGATCAGTAACGACTAGTTTCAAATGAACTGATTAATTCATAAAAGAAATATCATTTTGACATCCGTTTTTTTGACATTCCAGCCACCTTAATTTTCGTGATGCCGATGCCTCATGTTTTTACCCTGTAAACTATTCCACGGAGGCCGGCACAAGAACAGCATCGTATTCGTGAAGAATTCAAGGATTTCAGAAATAAGTTAAACAAATTTTATCCAAGTCCTATCACGAGTCATCTAGTGTTAATAATAGCATGACAGTGAAAAATATGCGTTACGAATGTGAACAGGTACTTTTGAATTAAATGGTAAATTAGTTCAGTAACAGATCATTGCAAAGTCGGCAACCTAGAAGCGACAGCACTTCACAAAGAAACTATATTTACAGGTACATAAATACAATTACACTGACTCCGTGCTTTCAATAAATCTATCAATGTTAAAACTTTTGCCCTCGCTCTTTTTCTAGATCAGAGGAAACTTTTTGGGTCGGGATTAGGCATGAGGATAGGACAGCAAAGCAACTGAGAGATACACCTTACTTTTAAGACTGCCAGGTCAGTCACTCCTGAGTTTTTCAGCATGAAGGGTGACAGCGACGACACGCATGGGAAAGGGGTGGGAGGCATTAGATCGAGGGTTTAGGGTTTTTTTGATGAGGCGGGGAGGGAGAAAGGGCGATGCCCCGGGGAAAGCACCCTCCGTCTAAACCCCGCTGAAGGGAGGAGTATCATAACCTGATGTCGACGGAGCTAGCAAATAAGGTGACTGAGAGGCGGTCAAAGTAAGCGATGAAGAAGCAAGTAGACTTTGAGGGAGTGTACTGGTTTCTGCCGGCGACTTTTCTGATTCAATCCATCGTCTCTGAGCCAGCCCAATCGTTGCAACGACTCAGGATCTTTTGGATGGTTGACGCCTTTAGTTTCTTGTCTTCATCATACCCGACTGCAGCTAAAGCATCTGATAAATTGGAATACATTAGTAAATTTCAACTGTGCAAATGATAACGAAATAAAACAAATTACCATTTTCCGAATGACTGTGTTCCAACTACCACTGGGTTCGAAGCAAGCCAGGAAAGCTCTACTTGTGATCGCAACATTTGGCCCATCTGTCTTCGGCTGCAATCAGAGAATAAGTCGATTACCCTAACTCTGAATACAACACTTGATATCGGTACCCTATTGAACAGCTGTGCATTGAAGTTATTGATGATTTATTTTAAAAAACTTTGGACCTATTTGGCTTGTTGAATTTGAATCAAATGATGTCGTGCGGATAAAACTAACTGATATTAAAACGTAACATTGAGGACTGACGTCCATGCGATGCTCAAAAATATTAAAGAATAATCAATTCTTGAACGAAAAAACAGATTATCATGGCAACATTAATTTATCGATCATACCCACTGCAATGCTAATACGTTTTCAAACGTTGCAACCGATCTGCTAGTTTTCGTAACGAATTATTTGCATCATTAAATACCTATATTTGCATTACTATAACGAAAGTAAAGTATCAGTTACTTTAAGCCTTCTTATCCGCAGCAAAATAAATGCGATCCTAAGAGAGGAAGGAGGGAGGCACCATTTAGCATGGAGTAAAAGGAGCGCGAAATCTATGCAGAAGGGGCATAGAAACAATTAGTTGAGTAAGAAGTTCATGAAAAAAGATCGAAGTTCAAGAAGAAAGTAGCAAGTGCTGAAAACAGGATAGCAGTAAACCGAAAAAAAAAAATCCTCAACATAATGAAAGCATTATAGTTCAACAAACAGAAGACTTAACTAGCTCTTAGCTCGGGCCCTCACATTTTCCCCCTGGGAGAGCTAATTCCCATAGATACAACAGTCGTCTCCTCCGGAGGGTATTACTATAACTTAATGCTTTTTAAGATATTAGTTAGATAACATGTTAGTTCAAGCCTCCCCAACCCCTAAAAAGAGCGTTTCGATGAGAGGAAGGAGGAAGGCACAATTTAGTATGGAGATAAGGGAACGCGGAATCTATGCAGAAGGGACATGGAAACAGTAAGTTGAGAAAGAAGTTCATGAAACAAGATAAAAGTTGAAGAAGACAGTAGTAGGTGCAGAAAAACAGAACAGCAGTGAACCGAAAACTGGTCGTCCTTAACATAACAAAAACATTCTATGCATCCTAACAAAAAAGGCCTTCGTAACTCGCAGCTCGGGCCCTCACTCATTTTCCCCATGGGGGTGTTAATTCTCATAGATACGATAGTTGTATCCCCCTGAGGGGAAAGATATTAGTTGATGAACGAAAAGATCTGTATGAGCTTACACGAACCTTATATTAACTGACAGGTGGAATGCTCCTTGAAAGAGATTTTCGTTCGTTGACGAGTTTGTCTTAACCCAGAGTAGGACATTTCCAAGGCCACACCACCGTCATGACGTCATGATGAGCTGGTGTCGTGCAGACTGACGCCCACACAACGCTGAAGCTCCGTCATCTAAAAATTAAATAGACAATGTCATTGTGTGTGATATATCGAAATCAAATGCTCACCCCATTCTGTGAACTNCTCTGAGGGTGGGTACTGCAAAAAGAGCCATCACAGCATGATATGTGTTATTCACTCTGATAATGAAAAGTTCTATGAGCGCAATCACTGACCAACTTTACATTTTCACAGTATATTTCAATAACTCTATCCTTGTTGCCTACTGAATGCAGTTGGAAACTGGTATCTTTAATGTCATTTCTGTAATGAGTTTTTATGTCTATCCCTATTCATATACAAAATTAAAATTTCCAAATTTATTCCACACGCATGTTCCTGAAAAGTTATTTCCGGCCATAAATGTACAGTGTTATATGTTCCTCATTAGGAGGAAATTCATTTTGAAATTTTATATTTCCACAGAAACAGCAAATCAATTTAAACATAAACGTTTTGCAGGGTGTCTACTGATATTTCATTTCCAAAGTTTAATTCTTTTTACCACCTTCAACAGAAAAAATTATATCCTAATTTTTCACATAATCAATGTAGTCCAAATGTTCAGGATGTAAGAAATCATCCTATAACGAGCAGTTTGAGTCAATAATACACACAATAGCTTGGGTTCAAAACAATTTCAATGTGATTAATACATAAAACACTAAATTAAAAACTTATTACTATATGAAGCATCCAATGCATAATTGCATAATTTTTTATGTACCCATTCCCAAACGGACCCCAACAAATGTTTGCCAAAGACCCTGTCTTAACATCTTTCAACAATGAGAGCAACAGCTCATCATATGCAAAAGATAAACTGGCTGGAAACTAGTAGACACCGGGGAATTGTCCAATCCCCTGACAGGAAAATTTCCCAAAAACTGCAGCAAACATCTGATTCTGGGAGAAATGAATTTTTGAAAATCTTCAAACTCTATATCCATGTTTACTTTACTATAAATTTTCAGTGATTTATCCAACTTCAAAATTTTTTACGGCCCTGACAAGTAGACTCCTGAGGTAAATTTCACTACTCCTTAATTTATTTTTTGCTGCTTATCAAATTTTTCTACTTTCTACTCTATTACCTTATAGACGTTTTGTTATGTTATTCCCATAATCAAAATTTATGGGAATGAAAGAAATGTCCAAAAAGCAACAGAAGGCATTAGTACTAAATCATGAGTTAAATACTTCACATTTCATCATGACAGGTCTTAGTTTACTTGAGGCATCAGCGAAGGCTTCATTGGAGGAATTGCATGCAAAGAACTTTTGTCTCTAGCTTCAGACTCAAGCAAATCAAGATGGATTTCACTCACTGAATTTCCAAAGTTTTATTGATTGACTCTAGGCTGTTTTCAATAGGAGGATCTCATTTTGAATTTTGACTGTTAAATGAAACAGATTTACTGAACAAGTCTAAGCGTTTATCAGGCAGTGACTAAGAATTAAAGGGAACTAAGAGCTGTTCCCTTCATTTGCATTATTGGATGATTCTGAAATAAATCAATTATTAACACAGGGTTTGGAGACAGTACAAAGTTCATCAGGGCAAGTGTGAAAAACTAGATTATTTTTTTTCCAACTTTTCAACGTTACGAAATCTTTCCAGAACATCACGGTAAGAACAGTAGTAAAAAAATTCACTGAACATATTTTTATCGATCCACTGTCAGTAGTTGAAAAATTTATTAACTCTGTAGTCTATGAAAAGCAATAGTTTGATGTACAAACATCATCCTCAGGCTGAAAATACATTTACAAAATTTCCAGTCGCAAAGATAAAATGCAAATCTAACACTCAAAGCTACATCAGATAGTGATAATTTTGAAAATGACAGCACTAGAAAATGATTATAAGCAAAATTTGTACCACAGCAATATGTACTGGTATGACTAAATCTTTTGACCTTTAATTTAAAAAATTGAATTTTTTTCTAAAAAAGCTCAGGTTTTATATAAACAAGGTCACATTTAATTTTAAAAGGCCAATTTCATTTTGAAAAACCTCAATTTCAATTTAAATAATCTCAAGTTCAATTTGAAAACCTCAAGTTCAATTTAAAAAACCTTAAGTTCAATTTGAAAAACCTCAAGTTCAATTTAAAAGCCTCAAGTTCAATTTAAAAAAGCTCAATTTCAATTTTAAAAAGCTCAAATTCAATTTTAAAATGCTCAGGTTCAATTTATACAAGCTCAAGTTCAATGTAAAAAAGCTCAAGTTCAACGTGAAAAAGGTCAAGATAATGTGAAAATGGTCAAGTTCAATTTTAAAAGGTTCAGTTCAATTTAAAAAAGGTCAAGTTCAATTTAAAATAAGTTTAGTTCAACTTAAAAAAGGTCAAGTTTAATTCAAAAAGGCTCAAGTTTAATTTAAAAATGCTAAAGTTTGATTTAACAATGCTCAAGTTAATTTAAAAAATATCAAGTTGAATTTAAAGCAATTAACTTTGAGAAAAGAAAGGTCAAGTTTAATTTATAAAAGGTCAAGTACACTGGTATAGGTAAACAATTTCAGAAACATAAGCTTTTCAAAATTTAACTTGATCTGTTTTAAAACATACATGACAATTTTAAAATTGAACTTGATCTGTTTTGAATTAAACTTGAGTTATTTTAAATTGAACTTAAGTTTTTTAAATTGAACTTGAGCTCTTTAAAAGAAAAAGAAGAAGGTGTAGGTAACAGTATTGCGCTAGGTGTAATACTAAAAATATGCTAAAACTGTTACCTAATCTTACTGCAGTAGTATATATTGCTGTGGTACAAATTTAGTTTCTAGTCATTTTCTTGTGCTGTCATTTCCAACATTATAGCTTGTCTGATATAGCTTTGAGTATTTGATTTGCATTTTATCAATATGACTGAAAACTTTTTTCTGAACAATTTTACCCTGAACATGATGTTCGTACATCGAAACGAAGCTTTTTATAGACTACAGAGTTAGAGAATTTTTTAACAATGGACATTGTTTCATATAAATATGTTGAGTGAACTTATTACTACTTTAACACATGATGAACTGGAATGATTTGGTAAAGTAGAAAATTATGACAAACTAATTCAAATTTGTCATTAGATTGAGAACGATCTTCTGAATTAATAATGCTCATGACATTCCTCTAATGCTTCTATTGCACAAGCAGTCCAGAACATAATTTGAGCCTCTGCAAAGACATTGTAGATAGGTAGTGGCATGTTAGCAAAGGCATATCAGAATGTAACTATGAGAACAAATAAGTTGGAGAGGGTGTGAGAAAATTTTATATATAATTTTTCCCCAAAGACATTGCTAGTGTCCATTAAAAGTTTGATTCAGAAATATACACACCTCATCTCTAAAAACACAGCTGAGGTGACTCAGAATAGAATTTGTAATGTCAACACAAGATCTTACCAACTTCATCATTTTTGACTATTTTATGCAGTTGGAAACTGCTCTCTTTGATGCCTTATCTGTAATAGCTTTTTATGTCTTAAAATATAATACTAATATGCATGTACAAATAATTTTCACAAACAAAAATGTTGCTAGAAAGTAATTTCCTGTTGTGATTACAAAAGGTTTTACTTTCCACCAGAAGGAAAGTCACTTTGAAAATTTACATTGACACTCACACTAATCCAAAAAATTATTATACCAACATTCTGAAAATTGTATGATTCAATTTAAACAATTTAAACAATTTAAACAATTTATTTACCACAGGTTTTACAGAGGTAGAATGTTACTTAAGTCTAGTACAATGATCAAATTTATGTATAGCTACCTGTGGGCCAGAACAAGTTCAGCGACTTCTAGGGCATCCTACCATCACATTATTCTAAGGTGTACAATAAAGTTTAACCTAATTCTCTTAACCTAGTTTCGCATTTGACTGATCAATGAGATAATTAATTCGATACTTGATGCTTCATTTTACGATATAGGTCATATGGACTATATTCAACAGTATATTTGATTAACGATTTAAGAGCAGACTGAAGATCGGCGATATTACTCGTGGCAAATTACATCATCAGGATCAGACAAGAGGGAGGCAAGATTTGACTTGGTGATCTTACACGACTAGTATTCTGATAGGATGTGAGACTCAAGATTTCTTTTGAATACCTTGTAAGAATTACTTCCACGGATCTCCTCAGGTATTGAGACCCAAGTTTTAGTTCCAAAAAAGAGGGTACTGTGCTGCGACCGGGCTTTAGAATAATAAGGAAGCATGAATTTACTTCTATTCCGGGTTAAATGGTCGTGATGACCAGTTTGCGCAGTTAATAATTGTTTTAGGCTATTGTAGCCATCATTTGCTAATGTTTTGTAAATTAAATTACAAATGGAGATTTTGTAAAGATCCGAAAGTTTAAGTATTTGTAAAGTTTTGAATGAATCATTTGTGTGAGCATTGTATTCTAGGTTCTTTACCACTCTGATGGCTCTTTTTTAAGGAGTGAAAATTTTATTTGTTTTTATTTTTATCAGTTCCGTGCCATGCTTCTATTACGTATTGCAAGTATGGTGAAATGAGCGTTCGATAGAGCATTTGTAAAGCTGATTCAGGCAGGAAATGTTTTACTTTATTCAGGATTCCGATGGATTTTGATAATTTAGAACTAATATGAGCGATGTGCGCTTTGAACGTCAGATGTTTATCTATTATGATGCCCAGAAATTTACATGAGTTGGTTTCTTCGATTTCACTTTCGCCAATTTTAATGCGCGGGAGAGATATATTTTTCTTGTGTGAGAATGTAATATATTTTGTTTTATCGATATTAAGGCGTATTTTATTAGCTTTAAGCCACAATGAAACCTTATGGAGTTCATTATTTATACTCTCCGCGATCATAGTGGGATTTTGATCAGGAAGGACCGCAGAGAGCGTACTGTCATCGGCAAAATGTATGAATTTGAAAAATGATGTAGATTTAATAATATCATTGATAAAAATCAGAAATAGGAGAG
>JACJUY010002154.1:82351-94033 GCA_014220935.1 Platorchestia sp. MABIK
GCATTGAATGCTTCACATTTCATCAAGATAGACCTTCCAGAGCTTAGCTTAGGCTATTTTACATGGTTATCAATAAATTTTCCCACACAGAAACAATTTGCACCATCACAAACAACAGCAAAATTGGTAGTAGTCAGTTCATAAAAATTTCCAGAGAGTAACTATCAGCACAAATAAATCTGATGGTAGAAAAATATTTTTAAAAAAAATTTTGCTCAAACCATGATTTTGCTGGCATGAATCAGCAGCTTGATTCAGTTATCCACCCATTTTCATCCACACTATTTTAAGAAACGCAGCAAAAGTAAATCATAATAGTAATTTTAATGGTACCAAACCACGTGCGTAACTTCTTTATACCTTAATCCTTGTTTATTATAGTAGAGTAACTTGAATGGTAATTTTGATGTGTGTACACAAACGCACATCTAAAAAGCAATTTTTTCTTGTGAATGCACAGGGAATAATTTTGAAATCTCACTTTACCAGTAAAACACATCAAAATAACTTAAAATACCAACATTAAGGAAATTAGATCTTGGTTCACATATTATTAGCTATGAAACTATTTCAATGTTTAGACCTTAATACTTTGAAGCAATCTAAACAGTAAACAGTACCAACGCTCAAACTTGGACCACCGCAATGAACAACAGCGAGCAATTTGTGATACCTTGACATTACGTTAAGGTCAAATGCAAGTTCAAAATCACGAAGGTTCTAATAATTTTTCTATGTTGATCAACTAATTTAAAAATATTTCATTTAATAAAAGCTGTGAATTTATAGAGGTACGTTCTGAATTCGTTTTTATATGTTCGTTTTTAATCACTTCACGTAAAATTATTTTATTAGAAAATAGGTCATTAAGGTTTAGGATTGTTACAAATACAAACGTGATAAACAATTGTCCTGTCGAATTCTAACTCTTTTAAAACGAGAAATATTTCAAAGCCTGAATTCTAAAATTAGTAGAGCTTGAAAAACATTTAGTTTACTGGAATCAAAACATAATAGTGCATGATTGAGACACTTAGTAGGAATGTTCTAATTTTATATATCTACCATTATAACCCTGCATTATTTAACTTCACAGTTTCAGTTTTAATATAATGTATAAAGAGGTAAAGTTAAAACATTTGAAATTAAATTTAAAACATTTGAAGCATTAGTTAAAAAATTTGAACTTCAAATTAAAGTGTATAAAGTAAAAATGTATAAATGTCGACAAATTATTTGTGAAAATCCGATTGAAATGTCCAAGCTTCGAATTAAAGTTTTCACTTCTACAACAAAAGAACTAAAGCTCATATTACATCATGTGAAGGTTATGTAAACTAATTCATATAATTTCATTTGACCACGAGTAATACATGACATACTTTTATTTGACTTGTCCTTGAAAAAACTTAGACATGGGCTATCTATCATTGCCCTTAATATCAAATTATGAAGTATAGTCTGAAAAACAACCGTAGTTTTACCGTTGTATTTCTACAGTAGGAATGACAGTCAGAAACGACGGTAAAAAACGGTCATCGTCGTCGGCGGGCATTTTTAGCGTCTAAAAATACCGTTGATCAGCGGTAATATATATACCGTCGTAATACTTCGATAAACGATGAAAACCGATCAAAATCACCGTTTCGCCGACGATAAAATTCGGACTGGGTATGTGATCTAATTAGCGACCTCTCCACCTGCTCAGTAAAACTCGGACCCTCTCAGCTATACTTCTTTCTGTCTGCGCCTTCTTACAAGCATAACTCACTTAATCTTTACACAGTGATGGGAGCGGCCGGAGGGCTGAGCTGAAAGCAGAATTTCACATTCTGGGCGAAAGGAACTTTTGCTGCAGCATCTCAGTAACCTCTCGAAATGACTCACTCACTCCAATACACACATGGTGTAAGTGCTTGTTGTTCAACAACAGCCCTCATCTCTCCTCTCAAAGACCACGTCAAGTCTAAATGGTCCTTGTTTGTTGGTCGTTCAACCGCTCGTCAGTGTAATGGAAATTAACAAGAAAGCACTTGAGTTGATTAAGCAACCAATAGGTTTGTAATTAAGAACTGACCTGTAGAATTTACTTATACTTCTGACATTGCTTAAGTTAATTAAGCTAAAATGATCTCTACACTATCAGTCCAAACCTTTGATGGAAGATAAGCGAAAAATGCATAATAAAGTGTACGTAAGACGTTACTGCTCGGCTTCCCCAAAAAGAAAATATAAAATGTATTTGAATGATCTAATCACAGACTAAATCCTAAATGATGTCTTTCTAATGGAGGATCGCTCATCGCTCTTTTTCTCTTGTTCTCTGTAGGTGAGAGGTGCTCGTTCTGTGAACAGCCGGCAAGTTTCTATGTTTACGAATTCCTAGGTATTTCAAAGTAAGGAAAATGTAGTTAAAATCAAAACCAAGTCAGAGATTTCGGACGAAGGCTTAATTATTACTTCTTGCTCAGACAAACTCATGGTATATATGTACTATATATATGTATACCGTGGGCAAACATAGAGTCTAATGGCTCACCGATATAGAACGAAGATAATTCTCAGAAACAGGAATCTCATGACGGAGCTGCAGATCGAAACCAAAAAAAAACATAATCGAACAATCACACAAGAGAAGCTCCAGCAATGCCCTCCTTGGTAATGGAATGTTCCAGCATCCTTCTATAAAAAATGCTTCGACAATCAGCAAATGTCTGGGAAATCGATCTCATTTGTGTACCGAATTGGCGCATCTCAAAGCGATGGCTGCAGGAGAATTGTCTGCTAACACTGCATCTCTTACAACTTGTGTTACATTGAAAGGGGAGCAAAATGTTCAGAGGTTAAATTTATACATTCCGGCATTTTTTGCGGAATGTACACCTATAGCTTTCATTTTATAGCATTTCTGAATTTTGTTATACTACGTTCTGTATGAATATTGCAGCATTGAATTTTTTGATTATGCTACGTTACATTATTATCGGTGAATTAACCTCTTGTAGTCTGTTGCTGGGGATATTTTGCTAGACGTAATTCTAGTGAAATTAAAGTCTTCTTGCATTTCCTTGTCAGTTGCTCTGACCTCAATTATTACATACCTATGATTAAAACACAGCTGAAGATGAACAGTAATTTTTAAATGATAAGACGGTCCTCAAGGAGACGTTGTTGAGCTCCTTTTTGTCATGTTCTACTAATGATTGGGTTCTACTCATCATAAAAAACTCTCTCATGCCTTCAAAATTACCTTTCTATTAAAATTAACATATGTGGTTTCGCAAGCTCAAAAGTACTGTGTAAAAGTAGCTTATAAGTAAAATTTTGAAACCCAATTTTGCATCCATAAACGTGACCACAGAATGAGGAGAAGTCGTGGTCGCGCATCTGTGCCAGCATTGGGCGGCGTTGAGCCTCGGCTTAACGAAGTGGCAAATGCTGAACTGCTCCCCCTGCATCACATTATGCAAATGTAGATGCAGGAGCTACGTGCAGCAAGGGACTCGAAAACCATGTTTAGGAGGTGCATGCAGCAAGCGACCCAGCAGTAAGTTCGGAGCTACATTCAGCGAACAATCACACATGAGAAGCTCCAGCAATGCCCTCCTTGGTAATGGAATGTTCCAGCATCCTTCAATAAAAAATACTTCGACAATCAGCAAATGTCTGGGAAATCGATCTCATGCGCATTTGTGTACCGAATTGGCGCATCTCAAAGCGATGCTGCAGGAGAAGCGTCTGCTAACACTGCATCTTTTACAACTTGTGTTACATTGAAAGGGGAGCAAAATGTTCATAGGGTAAATGATAAGACGGTCCTCAAGGAGACGTTGTTTAGCACCTTTTTGTAATATTCTACTTATGCTTGGGTTCTACTCATCATAAAAAACTCTCGTCTAGTGTCTAGGAGCTACGTGCATCCCCCCGACCTGAATGCCCCAATAATTATTTACTACTTCGAGAAGCCGACCGTGCGCTGATGCAACTCACATAAACAAACGATCGATGGCCCTTGCAGTCAGCTAAACGAAAAATAATATCAGTAATCATATGATCCTAGGAAATGAATAGTCAATCAGTTTATACCGAACATTTCATTCTTATTCATTGGTTGTTTGTAATCGAAGAATTTAAACTAAATTGTTTCATTGCACAAGACGCAAGAAAATAACTTTTTCACGGTTACGGTATTGACAAGTGCGATAAAATATTATCGGAAAGTTTTAGGCATAGATTTATTTTGGATTCATGGCTAAATTTTGCAAAACCGTTCTTAGTACAGAATGCGATTACGTTTACCAATGGATTTCCCAATCTTTCGACTTTAAGTTTAATTCACATTAATTCTTTTGCAGGATCAAAAATCAGGTGTCAAAATATGTGAACCATCAGACTGTGAGACTGAGCCCATCGTTCGTGTTTGGCAAATTGAAAATTCATGACAAAAACCGCATTTTTATTTAGGCTTTACAGAGCGACAGCGCGTTATGGCACACATACCCCGTACTAGTAACTGCGGGGGAAACGACACGCCACACAAACACACAGACACTCAGTATGCACTAAGAGATTGTTGGATATCAGTACGGGGGTCTCAAGCCGATGTAAACTGACAGAGATTGCTGAAAACTGTAGTAAGCTTATGGTAAAATTAGAACTGTGAAAAAAAGTTATAACAAAGTTTACTGCTCAATATATTGTTATTGATCGAAACGTTGCTGTTTTCTGCACAGCGAGAGAGGAGCTCCGCACAACGTATATTCATGCGATAATACCTGCTTTTAAAATACATCAAGTGCACCTGACCCTCACACGGTGTCGTGCGTGAGCTGAAAAGATTCAAGTGAAGTGATGGGCTACATGCTCGTAAATAACTCTATAGGGGAAGAAGGCTTTTCAAATTTCAACATCAAATTTCATTCAACATGCGCGTTAAAGGCGAAATTAGAAAGTTAAGAAGAGATGCTGAAAGTCATTCAAGAATTTGACGAGGAAAAAAATCAATAACGCATATTTGTAACGTCGCTGGGTGGGGCGTTTGTGTGATGGTTAATAGTAATGAATTTTATTTTCGATGTTTGAGTATCGAATATTTGTTAATTTGCTGACGAAAACGAAAGAAAAAGAAGAGAAGCAAATCAGCATTTCCAGTAAAGTTTAAACATGAAATGTTTAAAACATTGGTTTTTAAAATATTTTAACATTAATCCTTAGTTGTTACTTACAAACATGGGTATCGTAATACCCATGTGACATGTCTAAAAAAAAATGATGAAGAGAAAAACAAAAAAGTGCGTTCCCTTCTGTGCGTCAAGATTTTGCCAATGCATAAATATACAAGTAATTAAGAAAACATAATCCTAGCGACGCAGTGTTGAAAACCCTCTCATTAGTGCGCACTTATATTGAAATATGAGCATACGAACATAAGAACTAGTTATATGAGGGATAGATGTTAAAAGTAGAATGGGTAGATTTGATTTATTTTGCGTCTAAGACTATAAGGTCGATATTCTGGATTTGCGACAATTTTTAATTCTAACGCAACTATTATGGCATGCCAATGGATGAGCTCGGAGAAAGTAAAATGTTTACCATAACACAAATTTATGATATTTCCTATTTACTCTAACTGGCACAAAAGAGTTCACCGGAGTCAAAGACACGAAAAGAATTGTTGTACAATGTTAATCGTAACATTTTCAACATAGCTGGAACAGTACAAAAAGTTAACTACCTAAAATATTGTTGTCATAATGTACTTACGAGCGTAAGAAACTAAAAGACTAACAAGAACATTTTAAGACCGGAATAAGAAAATGAAACAATGATTTTCAGGTTCCATAAAATTATTACATAAGGCGAATTACGCGGCCTTTTAAACCGTTTCAATTAGAACGAAAAAATGCTATAATACCTTAACATTAGCATCCCCACGTGATACTCACACATGGGTATCGTAATTCCCATGTCATTCTTATGAACAAAAATTATTGAGAGAAAAGCACAAAAAAGCGCGTTCCCATCGTTACGTTAATCAACATGATTTTGAAAATGCAAATAAATACGAATGTAAAAATGTTCATTCAATATCCTAAAATTAACAAAAAAGCCTTTCTACAATCTCCTCTGAAGCCCAGCAATGTTTTAGAAACTATGTTGCTCGAAAGAAAAAACGACACATGTTCAGTAAATTTTCTTCGCGTGTGGCCCGTATATTATATCAGGTTATTTCCTATGAATCGTTTTCAATTTCTTGGCTTGCAAATCGGAAAGTCGTAATTGATCCCGCCCGTATTGGATTGTCGCAAAAAGTTTAATTGAAGTGAGGCCCGTCACAGTAGGCGCTTCAACTTGCGAGGAAGCGAATTTAAAGTTCCATGTAGTCAACTGGAAGTCATTAATCTTGGCTACGAGAGATGGAACTCACAGGGACAACTAACAGCGAAAATTATCCTTGCCTCGTGCGATACAAGTTCACAATTAGGCTCGAGCTGATGAACTGGCGTTCAGTTCAGGTTTTGCTAGTAAGAAAATGTGTTTTAAATGTTGCGTTTCATAAATGGAGCCAATTCTTGTTAGGATCATTGAGTATATAATGAATTTCAACCTGGCAAATATGGACATGGGGATTTCTGGGTGAAAGAATAAACTAAAATAAAACATTCCTTGCATGACTATTGCAGTTACGAATTTAATGTACATTTATGAGAGTGTTTCTTTAAAACTTGCAGAGCTCCCTACTGAAATTTAGTAAACAAGGGCAGAAACTCGGTGAATATTACGGTCATGTCTGCTGCTACTCCTAGTAACGCAGTGCCTAAGCATTGATGATGCAATTTTTTATTTTTTAATTTAAACGTGCATGATTAATTTCATGCCCTCAGTTGAACAAAGCAGTGGGGGTTTCTCGGGAGTTAGCCCCGTTGGTTATAATAACTAAACCTGCCGCTAGGTGGCGCCACGTGTTTTAAGCTTAACTCGACGCAAGAAAAACGGATACACCATCCACGGCTCTGTATCACTCACCCAACCCAACCAAACCAACCAACCAACGAACCCAACCCAACCCAACCCAACAAGTAAGACAATTATTTTTAATTTTTAATTTTTATTTATGAGGGAAGCTTTAAGTCGAGTTAAGCTTAAGACTAGTGGCGCCATCTAGTGGGAGGTTTAGTTATCGAATATTTCACCAACGGGGCTAACTCCCGAGTTAAGCCAAGCAGTGTTTTATACAATTTTTAAACAGCCCTTTATGAATCTGTGACAATCATCTGTACTCTGTTTATGATAAGATTTTTACGGCTCAGCGCATTTGATGGAAGGCTTGAATATGAATTCCGCTTAAATAGCCTTGAAATGGAATTGAAATGCAGTGTTGGTCACCGGGGAAAGCACTGGAAGAATGTAAACACGGGAGAAACGTAATTACGTTATAAATTACAATCTTTATGCCGTTATCCATCAAGGTTTAAAAGCGTTTGTAGAAGGTGATAAAAGAGTAAAGAGAAAGTAGGAAGGTTTCATTCACGGAACATTTCGGTACGATTTAAGAAACAAGAAATCACTGAATATCTCTATGCATGCCAATACCCTGCATTGTAGAATTGTCTATTCAAGACATAAAAGAGTAAAACACAGGTGATTTTACCCCGGAAAAAACTCGTTCTAAAGTATTTGCTTGAAGTAATCAAAATTTGCTTGAAGTATCCAAAATTTGGTCTTAAAACGAATAAACGATGTCTTCATTCTTGAGCTCTGATATACTATGGTGGGGCCGAGTGGATGTATGATCATCAAAAACGGTGTTGAAAAGCTGTGGACCACTAAAGAGTCTCTGTTGGTTAACAACGATACCGCTTGAGAATGAGGTTTTGGTTTCCTAACAGCCCCGATTTAAACCCCATAAAATGAGGAGTTCAATGGATTACTCGCATGAATGGCCGGGAACATTTAAGCAAGAAGCTTTAGCAGGGAAGTGAAGAAACGACAGCAAAGATGAAGCCAATTGAGGTTTCGAAATAAAACTCATCTCTAATAATGAATAACCAAATTATTGAGATAATTTCCAAATGTGGAGATTGCATGAAAAAAAATAATTACATCAGGCAGAAACGAAGGTTCTCAGTTTTTTCAAAAGTGAAAAAACTTGGAAAACATCAAGAAATTCATTTAATGCTCTTCAATGTAGAAGCCCCGTTTTTCCCAATAAATTCATGGATACTCCGTTTTTCTTAGTGACGTCTCTTTTTTTCAGTATGAACTTTGTTTGAGTTGAAAACGGAAGCTAGAATTTATTTTCAACATTTTTTCGTGAAGTGAGCTTTTATCTATTTAACTGAATGTAGAAGCATGTAAAAGATAGAGTAAGATAAAGAGTCAGATCACGAGAATATGATGGGTGAGCTCTCATTTCCCAACTAAACGCTTCTAGGAATTTTACCGTAATTCTTGAGTGTATGACGTTGCCATGGAGTAAAATCGCTCGTTTCTTTTTCAAGAATGATCGACCATTTTTATTTAAAGTGGTAGTGTCATTAGCAAATGACTTAGTTGTTAGAACCACTCTTCAGCTTCTGCGATTTGAGTGGTACCTAACTGCTCACAATAATACCTGATTGTTACCTAACTGCTGATAGTAATACCTAATTGTTACCTAACTGCTGATAATAATACCCGATTATTACCTAACTGCAGATAATAAAACCTGATTGTTACCTAACTGCTGATAATTCCTCGAAGAACAATTCCTTTCGTCTCGAACAATACACTCATTACAACAATTAAGACTGCAAGATATTACGAGGTTGTATGGGAATGCTTTACTGTCGAGCTGCAGCATACTATCTCGGCTACAGCGCTGAATACGTTCAAAACCCGTCTTGACCTTAACTGGATTGGAAATCTACATTACCTAAAGTGAGTAAGTTGGCTCGAATTCCAGGGCGATTCGAAAAAATCACATGCGTAATTTATTAAATATTATCAAAACCTCGTTACCACATGCAGTGTATTTAAGATTCAATTGGCAAGGATACATTCGATCATAGCGCCACCCAAGCGAGAAAAAACTTAGATCTTATACCAGCTCCAGTAGTATTAACAAAGCAAAGAAAGCTCTTAAATCATGGGACCACTCACTGTGCAACGGCGGCGCATTGAGAAATGGAGAAGGTGCTTTTGCTTAAAAATTGAAGACTGTGACTCCTGGTGTCTGTGTGATTGGTGTTATGTGGTACTGAACTCTGAGAGCAAGCCGAGAAAGAGTCACTTTCCTTGTTCATATTCTCCATTACAGTCTATCAAATTCCATTCTGTTCTATTATATTCTGTTTCATTCCATTCTGTTCTATTATATTCTCTTCTGTTCTATTTTGTCTTACTCCGTTCTGTTTTTGCTCTGGTTTGTTTTCTTCAGTCTGTTTTATTCTGTTTTTTTTTTGTGCTCTGTGCTGATATGTTCAATTCTGTTGTCTTCTATTCTGTCTTTTTTGTCCTCTTCTGTTGTTTGAATTTTTGTTTTGTTCTGATCTACTCTACTTTCTACTCTGTTCTCCACTCTACTTTTTACAATACATTTTACTCTACTCTATTCGCTACTTCACTCTGTACTCTATTCCTTAGTCTGATCCACTCTACTCTACTCTCTACTCCTTACTCCATTCCGTACTCTTCTCTGTTCTGGTTAGTTCTCCATCTACTCCACACTCTACATTCTGCTCTACACTCTGCACTAAGCGCTCCATTCTACTCCAAACTGTGCTCTACACTATTTACTCTACACTCTACGATCTATTCTACACTCTACATCCTGTTCTACATTCTACTCCAAGCTCTACACTCTTACTTCCCAATCTGCACTCTGCCATTCACTTTACTCGAAATTCTACTCTTCACACCCTGTACTCCACACGTTACTCTCGGCTTTGTGTTTTATTTCAAACTCTACGTTTCATACTCCACACTTGACACTCTGCTTTGTGTTCTATTTCATAATCAACGATTTATACTCGACACTTTACACTCTGCTCACCACTCAACTATACATTCCATTCAACAATCAACATTCCATTCCCCCTATTATCTTTAACACTTTACTTTTCACTCTACATAACACTTTGCACTCTACTCTACACTTTGCACTCTTCTCTACACCTTATTCTTCTGTAATTGTTACTTTAGTCTAAATCACACTCTACTCAACTATACGTCCCTCTATCATACGAGTACTTTACTGAACACAACACGTATTATACTCTACTCTCTTCTCTCCGCTCTACTCTCCATTCAACTGTCCTGTGTGATCTCTGCTCTCTCCTCTCTACTCTTTACTTTCTACTTTCAACTGTACTCATTACTCTTTACGCCTTACTGTTTATCCTCTACTTTCTACGTTCTTTTTCCCTTCTCTACTCTCTACTCATTACTTTCTATCCTATGATCCCTGCTTCCTTCTCTCCTCTTGCAACTTTTTACTATAACTTTATACTCTAACTCTCTGGCCTATGGTCCTACTCTCTTCTCTCTACTCTATACTATTTATTTTTTACTCTTTCTTTTCCACTTTTTTACACTCTCCACTCTACTCCATTTTTTACTTTCTACTCTGTTCTTACTACCCTCAACTCTCTACTTTCTAGCTTCCATTCTCAACTTACTACTTGCTCTTCTCTACGCTTTGGTCTACCCTACGTTGTGTTGTTTAATTCGATTTCACCCAATGGTATTGTTTAGGCACTAAGCAGAGAATTTAATGTCGGGAATTTTTTCAATTCACGAAAGCCAGCTACATGACTAGCATAAAATTCTCTACTAGTTTTTTTAGTTCTTAGTTGCCCTAGTAGTAATGGTTAAATTTTTACCGACAACAGAAACAAACTATTCCTCAGAAACCATCCTTTTTAAGTGTCCATCTTTTGGTTCATCCTTCAAGCATAAGTCACTTTTTTCAACTAGAAAACCATCTCCTGCTCGTGACTAAATTGACTGCATCATGTCCACCATGTGCAGTTTTAGTTGATTTTGCTGACGATCTGTGTGCAGTCAACTTTTGCAATTTGATGTATAAAACATGCAGTGTATACACTTCATTTGAACTTCACTTCATTAACTTTTAGCATTACTGTTTGAATAACTGGTGTAGAATCTGATGAAATTTTTGTGGACAAATTTTCAGATTCTGCACAAACTGCTGTTAAAACCTGTTTTGTCTACATACTATGAGACTGTTCCGTTCAATACTGTCTTATCGTGTGTTTTTATTGTATAATGTGAAAATTTAACACGCATGCGATTCTGTTATTGATCACTGTTTTTAAAAGAATTTAAAAATATATCCTAAACCAAGAATTAATAAGTGAAACTCTACACAAGTTTTGACGAAATAATGAATGAAATCACAACTCCTCCCCGATGTAATAAACTCTTTAGTGTATTACATAATCAGTGTTTACGAAGTGTACATTAATGATATTGACGGCCATGCGTACAAGGCCCTGAGGTGCCTGCAATGGGATCACCAAGCGACACCGCGCACCGCTGGGCGTTCTTAGCATGGGGCTGCAGGCGTCTCTGCAGGTGTTGCTGCAGGCGTCAGGACGGTATACTGCAGGTGTTGCTGCAGGCGTCAGGACGGTATACTGCAGGTGTTGCTGCAGGCGTCAGGACGGTACACTGCAG
>JACJUY010002154.1:101290-112173 GCA_014220935.1 Platorchestia sp. MABIK
CTAACAGCAACTTCATTTTTTTCTCAACTCGCTCATCCCAACCAAACGGCGGACTCTCGAGCGGGTTTTAGAGTGTGAATTCCCCATGGGGATATGGCTGGATGTTTGGTTTACTGTTGTTTCATTGAGGCAAAGAACTGGAAAAATTTATGGGTTAGTGCAAGATATTGCAAATGCTAATTTGCTAAGTACAACAGTGAAGTATAATAAATTTTTCCGATTTTTTTAGGGTTTTCATCAATGTCTTTCAGAACGAATGGAATTAGCGGTGAAATTTAATGACCAATGGACTTGTGTTCGAGTTATGATAATGACGGGTGATATTCAACCGTCATTACAAGTATGCTACGCTACTTCATATCCATATGATGTTTTCATTATGCTTAGGGCACAATGCGTGTGTAAAATGGGCCAAGCCCAATCAACGCAGTCTAATTTTCGCTCTTAATGATAACTGCTACGTGGATTCGCTGCCGGAATTAGTGTGCGTGAACACTTAATAGAATGCAAACCATCCACATCACACGGGCTGGGGCTCTGAAGCAACACCAACCACCTCGAGATCGCATTGGCGCGTGAAGGTCTCACCAGCCGGAAGACAAGCAAATGTTATCTGACTCCCGCCATACTAGGAATAACAGAGCACAATCAAACGATGTATACTCAGATATTGAACGGATCCAATAGAGACACTCCTGATCATAACTTCAGGACCAGCTCATAAATTAAAAAAAAATATATCATTGATAAGCCATAAAGGCTTTCTAATTAAACTTTGTTCATTGGTAAAGATAAATGATAAAGAAAAATTACATTTCTTTCTGATCGGTTTAAGAAGATAATCCAGTTTTAAGCAATTAGCTTGCTTGACAGTGGACAGAAAATTTTTGGTCAGGGAGCACAAAGGTTTAAATGTAGGAATATTCATGAATTTCATCTAAGTTAGAGGTTGCCACTCGAGGTGTGAAGATGATAATATGTTCAAGGCCTGCAAACTGTTATTTGGACTTAGTCAGGGCGTTGAGCTGCGTTAGGAATTTCTCTATTTTGTTATTTTCTTTAATACCTCACGTGCCTGCACACTACGAAGTAGAGCGTTTGGAGACCATCAGGGAGGACCACTCACGAGACGTTGAAAATTGGAAGAGAGCTTTGATCACTGAAAAAAAATACTAGTGTTAGACAGTCCTGATTGCTTCCAACGTTATTAGCTCGGCGTAGAGCCGCTCTCTTTAAATTTTTTTCGATGCGATACAGTAGCAGAGGTTCTACCATGGTGTAGGATACTTTTTCCTCCAGATGTGAAATGGAGCTTCAAGTTATTCAGAGATGTCACACAACACCGATTATGCTGAAATATTGCGAAAAACACACTTTAAGAAGGATGGCCGTGGTTTGTTGTGATGGAAGTTCCTTCCTGCAGAATAATGTAGCGATCCCCAAGGCTCAGTAGGATAGTGATATCCCTCTTTTCTATCATCCAGTTTGTTTTCCAGATTCAAATCCAACAGTGAATGTTTGCGGATGAATGGTAATAAATGTCTGAAGAAATAGATATTAATTTTAGACAGTAAATATTCCTCAGGAAATGTTCTCTGCATATCGTAATTTTCCATTTTCTTGATAGGAGGCCCTCTTTTCAATCATGCTGTAAGCAATTTTTAAGGTTTTCAATAGTAATGGAGGAATTGCTCACACCAAGTCCTTATTTATTAACTACAGCTTCATTGTACTGAGTGTTTCTCCTTTTTTTAGCTGTTCACAAATTTTTGATAACTGACTACCTGCTCAGTTACTTGAAATGACATTTGCTAAATAAATTGATTAGACAGAAATTTTGCCATCTACTTATTTTATTCTCAGCAATGCAAAAATTCAAGCCACAAAACTTTTGAATTCTATCGAAGGAGAATAGTATTTTTTAGCTTTATATTGGTCCTACTCCTCCGATCAGTGTTCTACAGGGGTTGGACAAAATTATGGAAACACCTAAAATTTTGGAATCGTAAGCTTTGAACATGTTATGAACACTCAAATCTTGATACATTATAATGTTTCATTTTTTATTATTGTAGCTTCTTTGTATATCGTTTTTACTAACTGTTTGTTACAGATATCAGAAATGAAAATTTGGCTATAACCGTATAAAACTGGTGGACCCACTCTGACTTTCAAAGAGGCCAAATTATTGGTGCTCGTATGGCAGGTGCTAGTGTAAAGGCCCGTTTACACCGGGGCAACGACAGGGTTGGGCTAGCGCTTGGCGCGCGCTTGCTGCAGCGCTTGACGCCCACAACTTTTCACACTCATTTTTGGATACACGCGCCTGTCTCACAATTTAGTCGGCATCTAGACACCTGTGAGGATGGATGTGAGTGAAGAAAAGGTGTGGGCAATTATTTTAGTGTGTGCTGCTGTGAAGAGAAAAAAAGGTAAGCATCGCAGCATTTGTGTTTAAAAATGGTTGCAGAGAAGAGACGAGAGGGGTTCGGACACTTACATCAGAGAACTCTCAGTTGAAAATAAATTTGATTCATGTAATATCATGGAATATTACTTCCGCTTTTTGAATCGTGTAGCTAAATGTCTTCATCAAGAGTCAATATTGTTTCAGGAAGAGCGACGCTATCACCGATTGACATCTATGAATCGAAGCACCAAAGTTTTGGTGTATACAATTGATCTGTTCCTGCGCGAGATTTAATTGATTCCCTTTTTATCATCATTTCTCGATGAAATAGGGAACGCAATGTGTGAATTTTCTTGCGAACTTCTGCAATGGTAACGTGTTCACAGAAACATTTCAAGTCTTCTACAATTTTCTCAAGTGCTCGTTCCTTGGCAATTCTAATCTTATATAACTTAGATTTTACTCTCCATAAGCATTCATGAGCTCTGTATAGTTCAATTAAGGTTTCTACTAGAGAGTGAGACCATACAAATGTGATGTTGCTATCCATAGTTCAAGCTGAAGCGTTAACGCACACACTACCACACATAACACACTACCACACATAACCACGGACAGCAGCCAACTGAGTGGAGCGAGTCCCCGAGCGACTCTGACAGTACGACTGTGTTGCAACTTACAAGAGGCAAGGCTGCTGTGAATCGCTAGCTGGTCAATCCCTCGGATGCCCGTCTGAAGTGCATGTAGCTGCTGCACAGAGGGGCGGTGAGGCGCCTGACTCCCGTGTGACGCCCCTAGAGTAAACGGGCCTTTTTAACAGAAACTGCCTGAATGCATGACGTTTCAAGAGGTGCTGTCTCAAAAGTAATGACTACCTTTGAAAGAGAAGGAAAAACATTCTCAACAAAGCACAGGTGTAGACGAAAGTCATACTTGTCTGAGAGAAATTGTCGGACTCTAAATCGGATTGTTAGAGAGGGTCGCAAGACCACGACTCTTAACTTCACTGCAGACCTCAATGAACACATACAGAAAGCAGTTTCCACAAAAAATGTTCATTGGGAGTTGTACAAATCTGGATTCTATCGAAGCGCTGCAATTAGAAAACCTCTACTCTCAAAGACAAACGTTTCGAAGTGATCAGAGTGGTGTAGAAAACACTAGAATTGGTCTGTCGAGCAGTGTAAAAATGGGATTTTCTCTGATGAAACATCGTTTACCTTATTTCCGATCTCCGACCGAGTGTACCTTTGGAGACAGCCGACAGAAATTTTTAATCAAGATTAATTACTCTCAACCGTAAAACATGGCGGGGCTTCTGTGACGATCTGGGGTGTTATTTCTTAGAAATCTACCGGGCCAATGGTTTCCTTCCATAGAAGAATTAACAGCCGAGACTATTTAGAAATTTTGGGAAACCAAGTTCATCCTATGATTCAAGCACTGTTTCCGGTGGGGAACGCCATTTTTCAAGATGATAATGCCCCAATCCCTACAGCTAGAATTGTTAATAAAATGACCCGCGGGACATTCTAATGAAGCTGAGCATCTCATCTGGCTCCCATAATCTCCAGACCTCAACATCATTGGGTATTTATGGTCGGTTTTAGAGATTTAAGAAAGAAGTCGATTTCAGCTGCCATCGTCTTCAAAAGAACTGGATGGTGTTCTAACTGAAGAACTGGCTGAAATTCCTTTGGAAACAATTAACAAGATGTAGGAATCAATACCTCGGAGAATTGAGGCTGTTATTGCCTCAAAAGCTGGACCTACACCTAATAAAAATTATTTTGTTGATTTTCCAGCGCGTTTCCATTATTTTGTCCAACCCCTGTATTTGTACAGGGTAATTGCTAAAAATTTATTCCTTTTAAAATTCCAAGAACTTTTTAAAAATATTAAAAAGGAGGCTATAACACAGAACATGCAAAAAGACAGAATTCAATGCTTTCTTGTGTATATCTGGTATACCCTCCAAATAAGCATAAACATTAGGGGTGCTGAAGAGAGGATTATTGTAATCAGCAAACATGGCACAACAGACTCTTGAACAACGCAAGTTCATCTTCGAAGAAATGACGAAAATTGGACCCATTGTCGGGACTCAGAGGGCTTTCTTCTTGGAATACCGATTTAATTAAACCTAACAAAATGACGATTCAGAGGAAGTTCCAAAAGTGGCTATCGTACTTTATTGTGAGAAATATTGATAAAGAAAGATCTGGAAGAAAATTTTCTGAATGCACATCGGAAAATGCTGAAAAACTGAGCAGTGAAAGTTTGGTATTTTGAATCGTGGGTCCAGCAAAGTATCGTAAAATCAAAATGAAAAGTTATCTCTTCTTCTTTCCAACAATACCAGTTTTATTTCCCTGTCCTGTATGTGTAAAAGGTTGTAGCAATTTTAATAGGTATTCATTTTTAGCAACCACCCTGTATACATATTATTCCCAAGTATACAGAAAAATTCCACTTAAACTGATTACACGGCTTAGAAATAGACAGCATGTATTCAACAAACAACGGCAATAGAAGACAATGGTTTCGGACAATAAAAAATGTGTGCATCCTGTCGGAGGGTTGAAAACGGGGAGAGGAAGGAGAGGGGCTAGTGGGTATACGGCAGGGCTTGAGAGCGCAGATCAGACCCGTCCTTGATCATGATCAAGTTCGTTCGGGCCGAAAAACCCGTCAATAGACACAAAGGGACCTGCAGGGTCTCCAAAACGATGCTCTTGGTCACGTTGTATTATAGTATTCCTGGGAGATATGGCTAAACTAAGCCTGGACAAGAAGATGACAGCGTGCATAGAGATAATGGGAAACGGAAGATCGATAGAGTTTGTGTTGGTGAGAGGATGACAGAAATTATTGAATGCATTTGTGTTCATAGGTGGAAATGAAGGGATGTCCAATTATTGTACTGTCTACGCATGAACAAGTGTCGCCGAGGGGAGAATGCTCGAAAGATTCTTCTGAGAACTGAGTGTTCAAGACGAGGAACTCAAAGGTGATTTTACAGATATGAGACGAGAACAAGATTACTTTGAGAATCTTGTTAAAAGCATGAGAAAGGGTAGAATTTCTGAATGTGCAAGTGTTGAAAAAGAGTAGGAACTGAATGGAGAGGTGTTGAATAAAAGCTGTAAAACCTAAGGTCTTAGGTTTTAGGGAGAATATTAGTGGAGATGAAGTTGTTGGAATTAAGAGGAAATTAAAAAACTGCGACATTGTGACAACACATTATTCGCTTCCTTATTTCTCCTCGGAATTTCATTTCATCCACAGATAATTTTTTTCACGGCTTGCAAAATTATTTGAGGTGTGATGCTCGAGCAGTTTGATTTCAATTATGGTTTTCTACAGGCTTTGAGTGAGTTATATTTTATGGAACATTTGTTCTTTTGTAATTCATTTTTATGTGAGAGTATTCAGCTCCAAGTTTTGAAAAAAATTTTCTACTCTAAACTCAGCAGACTTTCTTTCTTTTGGTTAGCAGCTGGGAATTGAGGAGATTTTAAGAACGCACAAGACAGATAAAGTTTAAGTCTGTATTTGCTCATTGCGCACCAGGTAAAGACAATGCTGTAGATACAGAACACGAAAGGGTTGGCTTATTTTCACTCTAGATTGTCAAGTACGTGGGCAGTCCTAATTAAGCAGTGTGGGCGAGCTGTAAGTGCTTCAAGAGCGCTCTCACCGCCCTCCTCTCATGAGCCGCACTTCAGAGGAAGCTGGATGCTCGCGCCCGTCCACCCTCTGCTGCGACATACGCATGTAAGAAGAGGCGGACCGCTCGGCATCAGCGGACATGGAAGCTCCAGCGGCAGTAAGCTTTTATCTCTGTCGTAAACTCCGCTAGAAACGCACCTCCCCACGGCAATTTTCGTACCAGCTTCAGCGTAAGGGAGTCCAAACCATAGCCTTCCTTCTACCTTGATCATGGACACAAAGTAAAATGGAGGTATGTTGAAGAACAGTGCAATGTTATTTACATAATTGTTATCATCAGCATCTCGTACGATCAGGTCGTCCACTGCACATTTGCGTCTCTTCGTTTTGAATTACTGCGGTTGCAAGTATTCAGTTGAACACGAGGACGAGACATAGCAACTTATCAAAAGACCGTGCAAAATGGTGAACAATTTACTATGTCATGAATGTTTCATACAAACCAGTTGGTTTCCAACGTAAAAACGAAGAATTGTAATCTTGACCTCTTTAGCGGCTAAAAATAGTGACTTCCCAGCCTAACTTTTTCACCGCCTGCATACATGTTTTTCGCCGCCTAAGCGATTCAATCGCCTAAATCGCTCAGACGATTAAAAAAATGCATGCAGGCGGCGAAAAAGTTAGACTGGGTTATGTGTGTTCTAAAAGTGCTTACTCTACGTCATGAAATGTGGTTCTCGTTGATTCAATTTTCAAAAACGGGTTCTGATATGGCAGCAGCCTATGCCATTCCGCAACCGTTATTAACATTAAAGCCTTTTTTAAAAAGTTGCACCTGCATTAAACCAATGCCCTTCTTTACAAGACTGCACGTGAATTAAATTTTAGCCTCTGTTCGCGAGACTGCACACGTCACGAATATAAATCTCTTGGAATTCTATTCAGCAAGGTCTTAAATTCCCGTATTCGGGAAGTTTTTCCAACTCTAGACCTCCAGTCTTAAAATTTGGGACCTCATGAATTAGGTAGGAAAACAAAACGTATTTTGAACAAAAAAATTTTGTTGAAAAAAATATTGAAGAAAGCTTAATTTAAATCACAGAAAGAATAAGGCAATAATATGACTGTAGTCTGTGTCTCGAAAATGTAGTTCACGCGGTGAGCAAATTTTGCTCATTCTAATATTGTTCAGAATTTATAACTACAACGTCTCAGAATGACTTCACCTAGAACAACATAAATTTTAAATGATTTTGACGATGGAAAATTAGCATTGTTGTGTACAATTTGTAGGGAAGGCCAAAATCAAACGGTGCAATCACAATATCACCTTTTTCACCCTAAAAATACCCCAAACTAGAATAAAATTGTTCCTTTTAATTTGAAATTGATGAAAAGTTTCATTGTAAAATTTAACGACTGCTACAGTAAGATTATAGCAAATGAACTCGAGAGACACCACGTTTAGCCGTTGAAAATGACAGCCAATTAATTTTCCTTTACTTATTTTGTTATGTACGAACTAATGTATCCTCGTATAAGTATTTGCCATGGTTACATAAAACAGAAAATAATTATTCTCTGCTGAGTTAACTCAGTACAACGCTATATACATCGGTAGAGGGGTGGCAAAATTGTGGCAAAGTCTGTCATTGCGCAGTGAGGTGAGGCAATATCCGCCCTTGCACTGCACCGTTACCAACCCCGTCTGTATGAGAGACGCACTCTGTAGATTTCTGGAACGAGTTTACCAAGGAAGTTTGATGCATGGAACCGGCATCATCGCTTCACAGTGAAGCCAATATTCGGTAGCTGTAGGGAGACGGCCCCAGACATGGAGATGGGGCTCAGTCATGGAGCTAGAATATACTGGAGGGAGCATAGCTGGTTTCGATCGGATTCAAATTAGCTGCAAGAGTCGAGAGACCGGGGCATACACAAGGCCCCACACGTGACCACCTCTGAGCCAACCACAGACGCTTGGCTGAAATTGGCTCCTCCTCACCTCCTCTACAACTCCGCCTCCCATTTTCCAAAGCAAGATTAGTACTGCACCACCAATCAAAGGATGAGGTGTGCGTGCAAGTCGCTCCGTAATTTGTTGTTATATTCAAGGGCCTATAATCTTTATAATTTTCAACTGTTAATGTATCTTTGCTGGTAATTCTGATATTATATATTTCTTGAGAAAACTAAGATCTGGGTTGAAATGCTCAGGTGCGATGACTCAACAGCTAAGAGAGCACTAAGCGAGCGTGTGCACACTCTACCGTGGTCTGTAGGTAACTGACGTCACAGTAGCGAGAACGCTATTGGTTACCACAGACACGAGAGAAATCTCAAAAACTGGTTCTCTTTGCACACGACTATGCTCCCTCCACTATATACTCCCTCCACGGGCTCAGTTCGTGTCTGTCACTCAGTGTGAGAAGACGCCGCTTGTCCACGCTGCGTTAAAGGACGAGTTTTTTCAAAATGACGCGTTCATGCATTGTGCATAAGTGCAGTAGTAGTCGCAAAAAAGATCCAGGCACAAGTTCTCATATGTAAGTATTGTACTATATTTTTTTGTAAGCGTTTACTTGTTACTGCTAGCATACAGTGGCCTTAGTGGACTACTTGCAATGGATTTCTAATGCAAGTAGTCCACTAAAGCTTTCCACTCTTCAATGTTATTGCTCCTTCGGAACTGCACTCTCCATACGCAATGACTTATGTTTAAAAATGCAGTCCAGACTGACAGTTTAACGCTTACAGATGTGATCATCATAAATTTAATATAAAGGTTAGGTCAGTATTGAATTTAATGTTGTCAACGATTTCAATATTTTCGTTGCCACTTATAGGTAACATGCTAAATTTGAAGGTGTTTTACGTGAATGAAATTGTGCTTGCAAATGCTTAGTTTTAAGATATAGCATAGATAACGTTCAGGTAAGAAAAGTATTAACAGCAGTTTCGATATGGCGCTTCCGGTGTATGGCGGATACGGAGCATGCACAGTCACTTTTACGGGGAAAAACATCGGTGTTGGGATGGCTAAGTTAAGTTATTTTAGGTTTACTTAGGTTATTTTATTTAAATAATCTAACTTTACCTAATCTAACCTCAGCTATCGTTACGTCAATACCGTTTTTTAGCTTTTTTTCGTGTCCGTTTGTTTAATTTTAAATACGACGCTCCTATAACTTCAAAGGTAAATATTTCGAAAACTGAGCATATGTGAGCACAATATAATTCATGTAGAACGTCTTAAAATGTCTCCAATTACCTAGAATTTGATAATGAAATTTTAAAATTCGTTGACAACATTAAATTCAATATTGACCAAAGTTTTAATGAAATCGCATTTTACCCGAATTCGAAGAAGTTCCTCATTCTGTGTATAATGATGCCAATTTAGTGACCATTGTTTCATGTAAATATATGAAAAACAATCTTTTCTAAATAGGCAATTCAAAGAAATAAGTATGGATGTCATATTTATATTTATTACTGACATTATTCACAGACTTCCTCCCTCACAGCGCCGTCCAATGTTCATAACTATGTGTTTTATTTGCCAAAAATCTTAGGGTATACTTTGTTTCTGCAATCCCGGTCCGATACAAACAAATACAACAATCTGGTCTGTAATATATGTAGTTAGTGAAGTTTGCATATGAGTTGATATATGCATAAACTTTTGCTCCATAAATCAAGGGAGAAATATTATGTTACACATATGTCAACATACTGTATTATCGAAAACACACAGTGTCTCATATATGCTTGTGAATGCAGTGGCATGCCAAATTAAATACTAAAATGCAACACTTTTGTTGTTGTGCTATTACTTTTGTACAGATGCTTTTGGTGTTAGAAACGCGAATAATTAACTCTTTAATTAAATAAGTGCTTCATTTTTTTCAGGATACCCAAAGATAAGGAGAGAAGAGAGGAATGGCTAAGAGTAATCGGCTTCAGCGATGTGGAGTTGCCAAGAGAAGCTTACCTTTGCTCAAAACACTTTTCTCCTAATGATTACGATAGCAACGTATCTACTCTGAGAAAGTTGCTTCCTAACTCAATTCCTTCTATATTCCATGATGTTCCTGATGGAAGGTCAATTCGCAGAGCTAAAAGGAAAATAAAAACGTTTCAAACGTTGCTACGCTTTCTTCACTCTCAGTTGCGCCTTCTTCACTCTCAGTTGTCCTTTCATCGTCTGCAGTCGCGCCTTCATCATCTGCATTTGCGCCTTCATCATCTGCAGTCGCGCCTTCATCATCTGCAGTCGCGCCGTCATCATCTGCAGTCGCGCGACTGAAGATGATGAAGGCGCGACTGCAGATGATGAAGGCGCGACTGCAGATGATGAAGGCGCGACTGCAGATGATGGAGGCGCGACTGCAGATGATGAAGGTGCGACTGCAGATGATGAAGGCGCGACTGCAGTTGATGAAGACGCAACTACGGTTGATGAAGGCGAAACTGCAGATAATGAAGGCGCGACTGCAGATGATGAAGGCGCCTTCATCAACCGTAGTTGCGTCTTCATCATCTGCAGTTGCGCCTTCATCAACCGTAGTTGCGTCTTCATCACCTGCAGTCGCGCCTTCATCAACAGTAGTTGCGTCTCCATCAAGTGCAGTTGCGTTTTCTTCACACTCAGTGGCGCATTCATCATGTGATGCTACGCCTTCGCATCATTCTGCTTCACCCTATGTTTCCTTTTCACACACACACAAAAATCCTTCTCCAATAATTACTTCCCGTAAACGTAGGTTGAAACGAGCTTTAGATAATGCTGTAGAGAAAT
>JACJUY010002155.1:0-50110 GCA_014220935.1 Platorchestia sp. MABIK
TTGTGGTGAGCTGGTGTGTTGTGTGTAGCTGGTGTGTTGTGGTGAGCTGGTGTGTTGTGTGTAGTTGGTGTGTTGTGTGTAGCTGGTGTGTTGTGTGTAGCTGGTGTGTTGTGTGTAGCTGGTGTGTTGTGGTGAGCTGGTGTGTTGTGGTGAGCTGGTGTGTTGTGGTGAAATAAGAGACACTGTATTTGGTTGAAACAGAATAAAAATGCAGTTAATAGATTTTTAATCATGTTGTTTTCGTTTTGGATTCCATTTTTCCGCGTATATTTTGGATTGTAAATGTGTGCCTTTTGTTCACGAGTTGTCATGAGAGAAATTTAGGGAAGTAATTCTCTAAAAGTACCATAAACATAACTAGTTAATCAAATTTTGTTATAAAAACGCCATCCAGAATTTCATGAAGTATTGAGAGCGACTTCGAAGTTCGCGTGACGACAAATTTATCCTACAAACTTGCTCCTCATCTACTGCTGGTTGCCTAACTCGTCTCGTGGGACTAGTGGCCACAGCAAAAAGTATGATTTCAAATCATAGGGAAATAAAAGATTGGTTACAATTTGTTTTTTTACTCATCTAGGGATGCCTGTGGTCAGCGCTAGCAGCACCGGACGCAGCGGTGGGAGAGGCGGGAGGGCCGGCTGAGGGACCCCGCACCTACCGCCCCTGCACCTCACCGCTGCATCGCCCCTCCCGGCCCCTCGCGCTACGGCAACTCTCACCAGATCACAATAATTCTCAAACGCTATATTTCATGTCTAGACCAGATCTCAGAACATTACTTCATCATAAGAGTTTCCACAACATTCACTTGGGATATAAAGCTCTTCGTCGAGAGGACGCGATCAGTTTACCTGCAAGTATGCTAGTCACAGCTTCCCCCAGACAGGAAGGTACTACAAACCAAACACTTTTATCTCGCCCAATCCGAATATTCAATTTAAAGAAACCCAGGAATGAAGGGAGACATTTGCGTGTTTTTAAACGAGAAACTCCGGGAACGTCCTCTGAACACGAAGAGCATTCAGGAAATTACAAAGGAGAAGAGTTAGAAGACGAAATGTTTGTGAGCGACGCGACCATGCTGGTGCCCTACGAGGACGATGGTGACCGGAACAGCTCAGCGCCGCAGCTCTGCCGCAGTTGGGTGAGTGCGGTGCGTTGCGGCTTCATTCTCATCAAGGACTGGTGAGTCATTTGAGTATTTTAGAATTTTTATTGAGCTATTTTTTTGAGGTCACTAAACATTTCACTATTTCATCAATTCATACAGTTAATTTCCAATTAGCTGAAAGCTGGATTCCGTACGTTCTCATATCAAAGGAAATTAACGAATATGGTTTAAATTTGACTTTTTACATGAGCGTGGTTTACACTCTTGTTAGTGTGGTATTGCGGGAAAATAATTTACATTAGACAGGGGAAATACAAAGTTTTGAATGTTATACACCTTTTACTGACATCATTGAAGCTTCCGGCAATCCCCCAAAAGGTAAGGCGACAGGCAATATCATGCACAGCAACACTAAGTGCTCAGTTCTCGACTGTACCAGAGTTAGGCGACATTACCGGACTCGCACCGCTGCACATCACTGGGCTTTACTACACACGGGCTCAAAATGTCAATAACCGACAGTATTGTCACTTGGGAATATCAACAACAGACAGTCCTATTATTGAGGAACATCACTGTAGCTGACGGACCTGTTCCAGGGAAACATCAATCCCTGTGTGCGAGCGAAGAAGAGTTCCTTGCTCTGGAACAAGTGATACTAACATGTAGTAAAATTTTAATCATCTGATGTAGAAATAATTAGTTGCCCAGTATGCTACATCGGAGGTTTGTTGAAAAATGCTTACTATTAATGAGTGCGGAGTACCATTAGGAAACATATGAAAATCTTACTTGAGTACTTATTATTTATAAGATAAATATATGAATATATAAATACTTCAAGATATTTACAGGCATGCGCATGCGCTTCATTTTCTCGTGGCAAAATATTTTAATTATTCATGTTTATACGGCGGCTGGTTCCCAAAGTACTCCTGCAAGTTTCCTATCAATTTCTTGCAAACGATTCGCGTCCAGTTCAAGTCTGGATTATATTCTGACATTCGGAACTTGATCAGTTTCTTGCGTTACCGCTGCACTTTGCAGAATAACACGGAAATTTCCCTCACTAGATGACGTTTCTACGTTTCTTTTTTCGTCTGATTTTCTCTAATCGTTCCGTTTTTAGTTTCCAAAGTGTATTTCTAAGTGAGTAGGTTTCCTGTTAAGGTCTAAAATATATGGCTTTAGTAATTCTGGAATCGGTTCAGTTATTCACCTTGAATAAAAAAATTCCGCAGAAAATTTGCGCATGCTTGTTCTAAAAATTCGTGCATCGAGTAGTGCTTTATTTGGCCTGGAGTCTTGTTAACCACTGGGTGGCAGTTCATACTTTGCAGCAGTAGCTCCACAAAATTATTCAGTTCGTCAGACCTGTTTACGTCACCAGAGCACATCGTGAATGTTCGCTTTAGCGCACCAGCGCCGAATGAAGGCAAGCGTCACAGCAGCTGCTGCAGTCCGCTGGCGATGCGCTGGTTGACTTGCAATGAGCGGTGGGCGGCGGTGGTGGAGCCGCTCCTGATGCTGCATGTCTAGTGAAGCTATTCTGCCATGCAGCAAAGTAGCAGAATAGCAGATCCCTGAATAGCTTCCCTTTTGCTGATTTATTCAGCCTCAATGATGGCAAAATTTGATTATTTTTCCCGTTGGTGTTGCGGCGTGGCAGTCGTCTAGAGGCAGAATAGCTTCCCTGATGATCCCTGAATGGCTTCCCTTTTGCTGATTTATTCAGCTTAAGTGGGGGCAGGATCTATTACTTTCTCCGTTGGTGTTGCGGTGTGGCCGTCATCTAGAGAAGGTTGCTGAATTACCGACTGGGCTGGCAGACCTCCAGATATTTTTCACCAAATTTTTGCGAAGTTAGCTTCGCTATTACAACCGACATCAGTGAAGCGATTGATGCTCCATGTGCAAATTTGCTGAGTTTGTCATCTAACTGAAATTTGCAAGCTTGTGGGTAAATTTCCACAGAAGTTATTAATTTCTTCAAATGGATATTCTCATCATACATTCCAAAAATGTTTTCCCAACTCAGGAATTCCTCTCACGTCCGCAAGTTTTGCAACATTCACCCTAATCAAGGAAAAGTAAAAAACTTGGCAGAATAGAACTCAAATGTGTTGTTGAATTTTGAAGTCGAGTTTTGAATACCAATAACTTTCTAATATTATATTATATCTGCCACGTTGACTCTGTGGAGAACATTCATTGTTGTTTGAGATAAATCGTTTCAAACAAGGAAGTCCAGAATTCTACGAGTTTCACAGAGAACACAGGATTTGAGAGTAGAACTTTCATTCGTTGGTTTAATAAAAGTTTTTTACCTATTTTATGATATGTATGCCCATAATTTTCATGAAGCTTTTTAATTTGATCATTATTTAAATTAGCAAAATTAAGGGTATTTCCATATTGGTTAAAAACTTTTCAGTTTCTCCAGTTACAAAAGTATCTGGAAATTATTGTTTGTAAGTAATGATTGAACTCGAAGAATTTCTGCACGAAAAGAGATCCAGTCCCTGCACACTTGAAACGCTCTACTTTACAGCGCAGTCATGACATCTTCTTCGTGAGCCTGGAGAGCATCGCAGCTGTGATGTTTGCTTCCCCTGGCGTGGCAGAGCTGAGGGTGTCTGGTGCGAGGCGCCGCATGCCTCGACCAGAACACCTTGAAATGAAAGTTTCGCTCGTTCATAGAACTCATTAGTATGTCTCAACGTGAAATTTTCTCTCTTAGAGTTTTTCAAATTTTTAAACTCTTCAATATTTTTGAGCTCGATATTGTTACTGTATTGCAGTATTGAAGGATTCAGCACAGGACGTTTTCTGGCTCGCCCCACTCACTGAGATATCTTCTGTGTTTCTCTGAGAAAGCGAGATTGACCTCACATAATTAGCCTCCCTAATTACGCGGAGTAAATCTCGTTTTCTCCATGAAGTCAAGAGTTTGAAATCCCTTTATCAGGAAGTAAAGATAAATCAAACCTATTTTTATGGCCCAGCACTCACGCCACCATAAACAACGAGGGAGGGAGTGTACGTACCAGCGACAGCATTACAGGAGCGCGGCCTTAAGATGCATAGCTTTTGCTAGACGCGTCACTTCAGAGTAAACAATTTAATTCTCGCCTCCACTTAATGGGGCGGGGAGCTTCCTCAGCATGCAAATACTCGTGCATGTGCCGAGACCCTACAGTGTGCTGTGGGTCAGTTATGGGACACTGCAGTGTGCTGTGGGTCAGTTCTGGGACACTGCAGTGTGCTGTGGGTCAGTTATGGGACATTGCAGTGTGCTGTGGGTCAGTTCTGGGACACTGCAGTGGGCTGTGGGTCAGTTCTGCGACACTGCAGTTTGCTGTGGGTCAGTTATGGGACATTGCAGTGTGCTGTGGGTCAGTTCTGAGACACTGCAGTGTGCTGTGGGTCAGTTCTGGGACACTGCAGTGGGCTGTAGGTCAGTTCTGGGACACTGCTGTGTGCTGTGGGTCAGTTCTGGGACACTGCAGTGGGCTGTGGGTCAGTTCTGGGACACTGCAGTGGGCTGTGGGTCAGTTCTGGGACACTGCTGTGGGCTGTGGGTCAGTTCTGGGACACTGCTGTGGGCTGTGGGTCAGTTCTGGGACACTGCTGTGGGCTGTGGGTCAGTTCTGAGACACTGCAGTGGGCTGTGGGTCAGATCTCTATAATTGCCTCATGGAACCAAATTGATGTAATGATAAATGCCCGTGAATGGTTTTATGGAACCAAATTGACACAATCATAAGACCAGAGATGTTATGTCATGACTCACGTTCGCTCCCCTGCCCCCTGTCGGCTGTTGCCATGAGTTGCCAGCCCGCTTCTTGGCTGAGGTGACAGTTGACAGCCCACATTACACCACACGGGACCACATTCCCTGTGTTGTGTGATGATGGCAACCTACGTAAAGGCGAGGGAGGACTCTTCTACACGATAATTCTGCACGCAGCGTATCCCACAGAGGCGTTTCTATAAACGTACTGTGTACTTTAAACTTGCATTTCATGCAAAAATCCCGTTCTTCCTTTTATAATAAATAGCCGGACTCTATAATAATCTCCACCGCATAGTGTTGTCACGTCCCTCGTCACGCTGCACGCTGAGCAACACACGCCCCCCGTCACGCTGCACGCTGAGCAACACACGTCCCCCCGTCACGCTGCACGCTGAGCAACACACGTCCCCCCGTCACGCTGCACGCTGAGCAACACACGCCCCCCGTCACGCTGCATGCTGAACAACACACGCCCCCCGTCACGCTACACGCTAAGCAACACACGCTCCCCGTCACGCTGCACGCTGAGCAACACACCAAATTTCAGCTCGCTACGGCCCACATTTCACAGCCGTGGTCGCAGCTCCGCCGCGTCGACGTTTGTTTTCCTACAAGTTTGTTTTGATTCTTCCATCTGCCTTCGTCAACTTCTAATTTTAGTGAAGGTTAATTATCTTCCCAGCTGCAGCAATTGGAATACTATTACTTCCTGTTTCTCATGCTTGTTCTGCTTTTAACATAATCTTCCCATATTCACGGGTCAAGCTCGAAAAATGCATTAACCTTGCAAACTATTTGGCAAAGTTACTAGTTTCATTTTAGAGCTGCTGTATTGTACGTGATCCTTATGAACGTTTTCCGTGTAGCTTGTGATCTACAGTTCAGATTCTAATGAACGATGATAATATTTACTCATGAGAAAAGTTCATGCAAACCTTTCCTAAGTGGAATACCATGAACCATTCCAAACTAACATAACTTGCCTAGCCTATCCTACTGAGACATAATTGCTAACGTCATTTGTAAAGCGTCGGCTTGGCTGATCACAGTTGACCGCCTTGATGCTCTCAGCTCAGAGGTGCCTTGCGTTGCAGTTCTTAAGTTACAGGGAGCAATTCTCGGCCCAACGCTTTGTGCTGCACTAGTGCGCTCGTGCCCTGATGTCTCTCGATATCAATCTCGCATCCACACGGCATTAGATTTTGAATTAATGTAACTACATGGAAAATTCTTTGTGCTATTAATAGTTATTCAGATCCTAATGCAAAATTCCACAAGGTATAGAACACACACAGGCGTGAGGCAGTTGATGCACAAATACATGAAGCAGTTGACACACAGGGACATGATGGAGTTGACACATGAGTGTAAAAAGATGTTGACAAATGAGGTGTCACGAAATGACAAAAGTCTACGGTATTTCATACAAAAGTTTCACTCACTCTGACTGTCTTCATCATGTCTCTCATCATGTGAGACAATAACTTAAAATTGAAATGAAAACAATAAAAATCAATAGGCTTGTAAACTAATAATTCATTAGGTTCATGAATCCAATTTTCATTTGATTTATGAATGGAATAATGCGACGCTAGCAATAATGTGACCACACAACGTGGCGGGTGACGGTAAACTACAGAATAGCTCTCTGTAGCGTCAAAAATATTGCAGCACAGCCCCAATAAAATGAGTTAAGCTAATTAACTCGTAATGAATACTGCGTTGAATTCATCCATAAAGATATTTCTCTAGCGCCAGTTAAAATTTGGAATTTAAATTCATTTGAATGAAGTGTACAAGTTTCAGTTTGACAGAGAGCCTCGCCTTCACAGGCGCGTCGGTGGGAGTTGCATTTGAGCGGCGTGCTGCAGGGACGCCGGGACGTGAGAGCTCGTCTTTTACTTCCCCTCCTGAGAGTGGGGACGTGTCAAATTATTTGATAAAAATCAGTTCTATGATGTTCCTGGTAGACGTAACAAGTATGTATTATCTGAAAATTGTACAGACGTGAACATGGACAACATGTGACACCAAAAGATCACCAGAAGGCTTCACACACACACTTCACGATGGGCGAGAGTATTCAGAAGCAGAGTTAAACATTAGTTTTTCCATGTTTTTGTTGAAGTTTTCAGAAGACTCTACAAAAGAGCCCGACATCTACAAAAGACAATTCTGAGAGACCACCGAATTTAAAACAACTGGTCATTCTGATGGAAAGACAATTCTATACAAACAGCAAAAGTTAGCATTGAAGGAATGAATTCGTAACAAATTCAACCTTCTCATTAAACCGTCACCGAAACTCAAGTTCAACGGAGGACAGCGTGGGGTGATCCGGTGCCGAGGCTGGCTTTGCTACGAGTTTTCTATTTATTTAGACTGCGCGAGTTTCCAGTGTTCTGAGTGGTGCTATAGAGGGAATTTTAAAAAAAGATCAGACTCGTGCTGCACTCTCAAATTATATAGCCTTTATATTTTCCAAGTTGTGAAGTGCATGCATTGCTGACTTTTCGGGCGAAACTTTGGAATTACTTCAAAGCCGTCCACAAAGACGTGAGGTTCAGCTCTCATGATTATATACTATTTCTTTACTTACTACTGCACTCATGAATGTTGTCTCAGCTCCGGAATGAATTTATGATATTTTCACATTATTTTTACACCTGAGGAGAAACCTGCGGAAGTACATCCAACTTTTGATGAACGCATGAAAAGAAGTATGGTAGAGCTACAGTTAAATCAAATGTGGCTTACGGCGGTATATGACAGAACAATGCAATCGTTGGTTGAGGCTATGTTGCTCTCGGAAGTGCCTGTACGACGGAGATGCTCGCTTGTACTTGAATGCGTGCTATTGTATGGGTGGCAAATGTGACTGCTGAGGGGGAGGGGAGGCTGAGACGGAAGTATCGCTGCAATGGTGCTCATTGTCCTGCGCTGCGTGGGCAAAACGGCTGCTGTTATTTTTGTGATGCCTAGATTTGTGGCAGGCAGCAGTGATCTTCAAAGGCTCTGTCCACCTTTCTTCCCTGAACCCAACCGAGATTTGCTCCGCTCGACCTCTCTGTTGAGACCGATGCTGGTTGTGCGAGTTGTTTACACACAAATTCTACCGCATGGCGGGACTTGTGTGTCTTCTTAGTCCTCTGGTGCTGTGTCCCACCAGTGATCTATCAGACATAAGGATATTTTATAGCCAAAATCGTCTCGGGCATTGGCGTTTCAGTTTGCCTCATAACTAGCACTAGAACGCTATGGCGCTTACCCCCCGGTCGAGCGAGTACCCACTTCCAACACCTGGGTCGAGTGTTGAATTTTGGCTGAGTTCTTTCTCCTCCTCAACGGGGCAATCCCCGTCCGACGATTCTTCTTGTGAAAAGCTCGCTCTCCTCAGGTGAGGCGTCTTCGCAACTCTTCTCTTTATTTGTGCCTTCTCTATCGAGACCTGGCGTTGTGTGCTATTTATTGCATTCCTAATTTTATCCTGTTGTGCGATGTGGGTTTTGAAGTATCAACTATTTTATTCCTCTTCACAGTTACTTCTATTTGATTATTCAAATATTTCGCTTTTTCGCATTATTGATAAAAGTATCGCAAAATGACGTCACAATACATTCCAGTTCTTACCTTTACTTGTGAAAGAGACGTTGCGTAACATTGTCTCAAAACAGTAAATGCGCTTGAAAGTTCACATTTGCCGTCACATGCGTGGGTGGGCAGATACACACAGAGAGAAAAAATCCATCTCACGAACTTTGTTTCTTCTGCGAGTGTCAATTCTGGAGTTCACTTTAGAAATGAAACAAATCTCGTTTGCCACAATCTGCGCTCTCCGACGACTGAGCAGACAGCGCTAATCCGAGCAGACCGAGCCAATCCTAGCAGACCGAGCCAATCTGAGCAGACGGAGGCAATCTGAGCAGACTGAAACAATCGGAGCAGACGGAGCCACAGCGATAGGCTCAATTCGGCCGCTCAATATTATTGCTGCTATTGCACGAAGCTGTGCGAGGCTTCGTAACTTCGTGCTCGAACTTAATTCTTCGGAGGAACACAAAATTTCGAGATCGCAATGAAGTATAAGGCAACAATATATGTGAACTTCAGTTTCCGTAGAACAAACACTGCTAGTAAGAAGGCCTAGGCTTATGTCAATAGTCTACTTAGTTTCCGCCTCATCACAACACTTTGTCTGAATTTTAGAACTCTTGCTTCACTGCAGCTGTTGCCAATAGCAAGAGATCGCCTGCAGCAGATGTACAGTCACGTTCAAAACATAACCAGGGGAGGGGAGGGAAGTGAAACGTGAATTATTAAAAAAACATCAAATCGAAATGAGATAGCTCCTTTTAAACCGCTCGTTTCATTAATATGTAGATAAGAAAAAACATCCAAGACTTTTCAAATCATCCGAAACGTTCTTTCTCACTGATGTTTGAAGGTATCGAGTTTCAAGCCTGGCTACCAGGCAGGTGGGAGCTGTGTTGAAATTAGGTTTCATTACAGTAAGTTAGTAGGTATTTACTTCGGTTTCTAGTTTAATGACCCTGCTAGACATTTTGAGAAGATTATATTTGCTTAAGATTTTTATAACTCCGTCTTCCAAAACTTTAAATACGAAGTTGTACGCAGAAAACTCATCGTGAAAGCAAAGTACGCCTGAGGCTTTTGTCCTCTGTAGTCAATCTTTAACTCGACACCCCGCACCTCCACAGCAAACGCTGCTGCCCAGGGACCTGTTCGTGCAGGACGCCAGCGCCCATTGCTTCGTCATCATCACGCGCAACAGCCGCGACTGGAAACTGGCACACGTGCACGTCAGTCGCGGGGGCAGCGCCTACGCCGTCACAGCGCTCGCGCCTAAAAGCAACGGCACTGGGGCAGTAAGTGTGTCCTGCAACGCGGCAATGGGGCAGTAAGTGTGTCCTGCAACGCGGCACTGGGGCAGTAAGTGTGTGCTGCAACGCGGCACTGGGGCAGTAAGTGTGTGCTGCAACGCGGCACTGGGGCAGTAAGTGTGTGCTGCAACGAAGCACTGGGGCAGTAAGTGTGTGCTGCAACGCGGCACTGGGGCAGTAAGTGTGTCCTGCAACGCGGCACTGGGGCAGTAAGTGTGTGCTGCAACGCGGCACTGGGGCAGTAAGTGTGTCCTGCAACGAAGCACTGGGGCAGTAAGTGTGTGCTGCAACGCGACACTGGGGCAGTAAGTGTGTGCTGCAACGCGACACTGGAGTAGTAAGTGTGTGCTGTGACCATCACTACAAATTTCTGACATTACCCACGTTGCGGCGGCTCACTAGGGTTTGGAGTAGCAAGGTCATGGCTCAAAAATGCATTCAATAGCACAACGCTCTGCTCAGGTGGGCCAGGACCTTAATTACTGTCGGGATTGTATCTCGTGAGAGAAATTTTCGAGCAGTGAAGTGTGCTCGTGTTCATGTGCTCAAATCAATAAAATCTTCAGTGATTCAGACAGTGAAAATAATGAGACATAAATATCAAAACGAGATAATTTAGTATTTGGTGAGAAAAGTTCCTGAGATTTAACTCATTCAAAACAGGGAAGATGTGGGCCTATAATTTTTGCAAGTAAAGAAGAATCACTGGTGTTCTCTGAAAGTCACTTGTAGATCAAATACCTTTCAAGGAGTGAGCATTGAATTTAGTAAGAAGACTGTTCCATCGTAAATTTATTTGATTTAGAGCCAAGGGATATTCACGTATTTTATCCTGCACAGCTATGTTTCCAGCCACTTGATTTCCTCGTAGGTTGAAAAATTTTCTGAGCGAGAATTCTCCCGACTGCTCAAGTCAACTTGACACTTGCGTTGTGCTTGACATCTATTCGTCTCACGACGTGTGCGGTGTATTTTGAAAATTTGTAGAATTTGTGGTAGGTTCGAAGCTAGATACTGGATAATTTAAAGTCAGTGGAAGCAGGAAAATTTCCATAAGGACCTGCTGGAATTTCAGGCACGAACACAAACAAATCAACTCCGAACACAAGCATTTGAATGCCTCCACATGCCTGCCTGTGCAGGTGTGCCCGCCCCACATGCCTGCCTGTGCAGGTGCTGGCAGACGTGACGTCACCAGAGCTGCAGCGCAGCTTCACCAAAGCGCGGGACCTCCACCGCTGGGAGGCCTGCGTCGCTGCCGCCCGCCGCTGCTGCGACACCATGTTGGCCACTCCGCCTGCTGGGGGTGAGTCTGTGTCCTGTTGTGTTCATTTCCTGTGCGTGTTTGTTGCAGCAATATGGTCGTTCCCTTGTGGGGTATGTATTTCCAAGATTTTTTGACTGTTATCCACTTCATTTATATTAAACTGACAATTACTTGAAACGAAAACTTATAATATTACAGAGACTCGCATTAAGATCAAATGGTTTCCAGACTAGTGCCAAAAATCGAACCACAAAAGAGTAATGAAAGAGCTATCATAACTTGGGCTGCTGCACCGAGCAGTGTCTCCCAAGACTTCAGTCTTGCTTCTAAGCAACGTAGCACTGACGTCACATTAGTGGTTGGAGAATCACTGTAGTATTGAGCAGAAAACAATGGTGGTGAATATGTTTCTCTCTGAATAATTTCCATCAGAACTTCTGTGATAGTGTGTAGGAGTGATCAAAAGTTACAAGTGTTGAACGTGAAGGTATGTAAGATCGTAGCTCATACCTGTTAAGCCTATTCTGTAGATTGTGCGTTTTCTGATCAATTTACGACTCAATGAAGGAGGTCGTCGTTAAAACTGCGCACCGAGCCTTTCAGTGCAAGGAAATGTAACTATGGAAGTTTGCATATCATACTACCAATTTTAAGTCACTCTGTTTATTTGCTAAGCTGTCCTAGAACTTTGTCGTAAATGAGCGATTTTGAAAAAACTTGATACAATCTTAAAATGAAGTGATATATTGGGTGTTGTTACCTTACCTTACGTGACTCTTATGCTCCAGGAAAAGAATGAAAAAACTTACCGATATTGCTAGAAAATGTATGAGTTTAATATTTCTAGTTTGAATTGTTTATTCTGATGGGAGAAGGTTACGTCGGGTAAGAAAGAGCTAGGTTATGTTCTTATTTTTCTGTATCAGAAATTATTAAAATTGACAAAATTGACTGCACGCATATGAGACAAAAATATCCCTGCATTTCTCCTAAGACTTTTCGAAGCCTAGTTAGCTCCGTTCCATGTGAAATCAACGATAGTTTAGGATGAACTTACAATCACTTCTTCGATTCATCAAACGGCGGACCACTAATGTGACCTCATCATTTATATGAGCGGGTATGGAGGCACAGCAGGCACTGACTGAACTCTGTTGTGACCTGCAGCTGTGTAGGTGGCGGCCTGTAGCCCTGTGACTCTCCCCGTAGGGAAAACGGAGAACTCCGCCACGATTCCCCACTCTACCCAGGTGTCGGAAATGTGTACCGGCTTGACCGGGAGTCACCGCCATTGCGTCCAGGCGTTAGCTATAAGGCATTTGGAAAGCCAATGAACAAGATGATATATATCAGGCTTGACTGAAATAACACATCCTCTCCTCGTTTAACACCCGTGTCCCCAGAAGGAGGCCACTGTCCCAGGACGTGGGACCGGCTCCAGTGCTGGCCCGACGCCCCTGCCGCCACCGCCGCCACCGCCGCCTGCCCGCCATACTTCGAGGAGGTGGTGCCCTGCGGTGAGTCCTGCAGCCCCGAGCTCAGCATCTACTCTTCGGGTCACTGCGAAGTGAGGAATTGGCCTTAAAACTCATTGTCTTCCGTCGCTGCATTTCATGAATCGACCTTAAAACTCCCCTAAAGTTTGATGAGCATTCGATTGCACTCGTCGCTCATTGTGGAGAGAAACTAAAGACAACTTGTTGGCAGTGTCTCATTTATGTACACTTCTCGTGCATAAATATAAATGAGAACTTTGAGTGAGTGATGATTCAAATGTTGAGGGAACAGTGTCACATACTTTTCTGATTACGTACAAAAATTATTCTCACATAAAGTTATAGGCGGTGAAAAATCGCGAAGAAAGAAGGAGAGTTTGATTCATGAAAAGCTATAAGAGCTCGTCACACTCAGCAACACAGCTTGCAGTTTGTGTCAGGAATAAAGACGGAGCTTTGGGTAGCAGCCGTGCCCCAACTTTTCCAAGTGATGCTCAAAAGTTCCATGCAGGAGTATTTATAAGGCCGCATGAATATGCTCAATGTTCAGCACTGGGCTTTGATTGCTGCTCAGGAGAGGCGGCAGCGCCGGCTCGGAAGCAGTGCCTGTCAAACGGTATCTGGTTCCGTCACCCCATCGGCGGCGAGTGGACGAACTACACGGAGTGCAGCCAGCAGCAACTCGTCGCTGACAACATCAGGCTGAGCATGCGCTGGCACATCGCGGTGTGCAGTCTCTCGGTGGCCGCTCTCCTCCCCGCCCTCATCATCTTCTTCTCGTACAGGTGTTGTGGTTAGCTTAGGGCTGGGCTGTCGCTAAATTAAAGAAAAATACCTACAACACATTGGCGGACAGAAAATACCATGGGAGAGAAGATGCATTTTATGAAACTTATCAAATATGTCATCAAATATGTTCCGATAGAAGCATGCCATGCAAGCACTGCTGTTGCTGCCAACTGGTGCCGCCGTGGCGAGGCACTTAGATGCAACACGACCCCAACTTTCCCAAGAAAAACACCTCTCACCTTCTTTTTCTTTCGTGCTATCTACTAACCCAAAAAATCTTTTGAGATTTACATCTCAAGCCTCACTAGTCTTGAATTGACTTACTAGCTTGCTACTACAGACAGTGCTCTTCAGAGAGTTTGATAAGTTACAAATTGACAGTGGCGTGCTAATTTGAACTCAAATTCTATTCATCTCACGTTTGAAGTCATCAGACTTCTAAAATATAATGGGAAGAGGGTAGGGAGAGTAGTTCGCTGCAAGTTTTTTTGTTTGCTTGATGTCGATACTCGAGTAGCAAATATTGATACACAGATGCACAAAATTGTATTTGCGCATTTCAGTTTTGGAAGTGTTTGATAAAATGTTTTAAATCTTATGACTTCGCCAGCAGAGCTCGTAATTATACTTTTCGAAGGATTAGCAAAGCGACGCATTAAATTAACGCTGTGGCTTCTTGCTAATTAGGGCGCGCTGCAGAGTAAATAATTAAGTCGGCGCATTAAATAAATGCTGTGGTTCATGTTAGTTAGGAATGAGTGCAAAGTAAATAAAAAAATATACAATATAGACCATCACAGATATCAAAATTTGGCCAGGTAATTTCGTGTAACTCGGACCGCTGGAAAAATTTATAGCTTTAGAACTTTTGAGTAATTTGAAAGCACTTGCTTGCCAAAATTACTCCTGCGAGAAAACCTGCGGAATGGACGAAACTGAATGAAATAGACAAGCTTTACCTACTGACGACGAAGAGCCAATGAAGGGCTGCTCTGAGGAGGGACACCAGATGCAATTCGTTCTCCTGTTTTCAGTGCAATGCTGGCCGGAGTTTCGCCCCAAATTTCATACTGCTGCTCAAGAATGGCTTCATTTTCAAGCGGACTTAATTACAGCGGTTAGGTTCAGGGCTGCAGGAATTTTCCAAAAGGGCGAGCGAGGCTCTGTGCTTTAATGAGATTTCAAATATAAATGGAAAAGAGAAAGCAAAAAATCATTTCACGGAAATTTTGGAAGAAGCAAACGGTTTTCCATGAAAGACTAATTTTTTCTGAATATTACACAGAATGGACTTTTTATACATCATATATGGACGTTTCATATGCAAAATGTATGTTTTAAGGAAGAAAAAGAATATGAAAGAATCCATACCAAATAATATAGGCATGCTAGCATCACGAGAACACCGAAATAAATGCTTGATTGGATATAGGTTTCAAATAAACAAATTCAAAAGAAACTTTTTATTTCCCATTTAGACATTTGTAACGGAACTAACCCGGATAAAGATTATTTTTATAAGTGCGCTCATTCAACAGGATAGCTTTCCTTGGCAAGATCATCATTAGACTGAAGTATTGGCCATGATGAGGTCATTTGGGGGTCTAGAGAACGGGGAGGTCACATTTCTTTCAACAATTATCGTAACATAATGTTTCTGCTCCAGGTTTCGATTATATTTGCAGTATAAACACTTGCTCCATCTTGCTGAAAACTTTCCAGTTTAGCATAAGCAAAAAAGTGTAGATGTAGAATTCAATGTAGAATATAGGCAGAATCATAAATTGGCTTCAGAATGCCATTAACGTCATATTAACTCCATGACCTTGTAATTTTGTCTCACAAAAATGAGAGGAGACTCCTGTGATGAGTAAATGACCACCTAAACCAGAACAAACGCTGACTTCATTGATGTTACAAACTCTCTTGAATTTAGGAGCAATCAGAAAACCTCTCCTTCCAACGCTGCATTCATTTTGCCGCTTGTAAGTCATTTCAGCTGTCAACCATTGCACCTGCCCTGCCATTTTTCACCTTGTTCGAAACAACTTTTGTTATGCCCATCCGATTTTGCTTCTGAACCATGGTGTGAGTTGGCTTCTTTGGTAGTGTGAAGCAAGATATTCCCAAGCCACCGTGGAAAAGTCTCCTCAGTGTCCGAGAGCTGGTCCCCCACGCTTTTGTTCTCTTTCTAAAGGACCTTTTTGGGTTTCGCTAAGTCTACTCTCGCCGGGCCTCACAGGAGATGTGGTGCTTTGTGGTCCTGGTCTCGCGCTGGGATGCCGGGCCTGCGGTCGCCTCGCTCTGTGCGCCGCTCGAGTGCGCTCCGATCTTGCGACCTGCAGAGTCTCTGCAATCTCTGACTTGTGGGATCATCAATTCGACTACCAGCTTATGTTTCAATGATAACCTCATTGCAATGAGCATTAGGAGCATTTAATTAACATTAGGAATTTGTAGACAATAATTATGATCATTATTGAATGGTTTATCACGAATACAATAAATGCATGGAAATTTATTCGCATACTCACGCCCTACGTTGTACATATTAGCAACAGCATGTGCAGACATGTGCAGAGCAGCAGTGACATGTGGAGGTCTGTTTGTTGCCTGCAGCAACTCACCACAGCTGCCTGCAGCAACTCACCGCAGCTGCCTGCAGCAACACACCGCAGCTGCCTGCAGCAACACACCGCAGCTGCCTGCAGCAACACACCGCAGCTGCCTGCAGCAACACACCGCAGCTGCCTGCAGCAACACACCGCAGCTACCTGCAGCACCACAGCACAGCTGCCTGCAGCAACACACCACAGCTGCCTGCAGCAACACACCGCAGCTGCCTGCAGCAACACACCGCAGCTGTCTGCAGCAACACACCGCAGCTGCCTGCAGCAACACACCGCAGCTGCCTGCAGCAACACACCGCAGCTGTCTGCAGCAACACACCGCAGCTGCCTGCAGCAACACACCGCAGCTGCCTGCAGCAATACCACACCAGCTCACAAAGCTCTCGCTGCTGCGCAGGCTGGTCTTTGATTCCTTTGTTTGGAAGCCAAACCTTTTTGTTCGTGAATCAAATATTGTACGGTAAAATTTAGTGTTTCGTATAAAATAAGCCGGGACAAAACTTGTGTCTTTGAAGAAAAAACACATCATATTTTTAACGGATTTTAATATTCCCCTTACAAGTTTATTGCAGAAAATCTTCACTCCCAATGCAGTGCACTAATTGGGAGAATTTTTTATGTAACAAATTAGTCTGAAAAATCCAGTATTCTCAGGTCACTTCATTTCAAAATGTCATGATTTTATGTGATCTTCGATTACTTCTGATGCAACTGAAAAATCATTTGAACATTCAATTACTCACAAGTCTTTGATCACCATCCAGAGTGGGGAGGTAGAGGGATAGATCATGGCAGGGGGCCTCAAATAAGAGGCAATGGATCGTTCAAAGAAAAATTCGAAGAAGCAACCCTTGATAGAACGTCTCAGTCGAAGGTATTGCAGTCGACATTGGGCGCAAATTTTACGGAAGCGAACTCTCAACGCTAGTGGAAAACACAAATTTTTTATAGGAGCGGAACACCACTGAACACTAGTGGAAAACATTAGTATTTTATAGAAGCAGGACACCACTCAACGCAAGTGGAAAACATTAATATTTTATAGAAGAGGAACACCACCCAACCCTAGTGGAAAACATAAATATTTTATAGAAGCAGAACACCACTCAACACTAGTGGAAAACATAAATATTTTATAGAAGCAGAACACCACTCAACACTAGTGGAAGACATAAATATTTTATAGAAGCAGAACACCACTCAACACTAGTGGAAAACATAAATATTTTATAGAAGCAGAACACCACTCAACACTAGTGGAAAACATAAATATTTTATAGAAGCAGAACACCACTCAACATTAGTGGAAAACATTAACATTTTATAGAAGCCGAACACCACTCAACACTAGTGGAAAACCTAAATATTTTATAGAAGCAGAACACCACTCAACACTAGTGGAAAACATAAATATTTTATAGAAGCAGAACACCACTCAACACTAGTGGAAAACATAAATATTTTATAGAAGCAGAACACCACTCAACACTAGTGGAAAACATAAATATTTTATAGAAGCCGAACACCACTCAACACTAGTGGAAAACATAAATATTTTATAGAAGCAGAACACCACTCAACATTAGTGGAAAACATTAACATTTTATAGATGCAGAACACCACTCAACACTAGTGGAAAACAAGTATTTTATAGAATCGAAGCACCACCCAACCAAATAAAGCACACCACAGGAAGAGCAAAGCCATCAGAAATGGAGATTACGTCTCCCATGACAAATTATACAAAAAACAATACTACTGGCAAATCTTTCATGTTGTCTTTGATAACTTCAGGCACGGTGCCAACTTTATTCAATTTTCGCTTCGTTGTGAACGTGGGTCTTCAAAAGAGTCATTTCAAGGAATATTCCTGCAATATTTCTTTTCTAAGTTTGGAGTGTGTAGTTTGAGGTTAGCAAGCAACGATGGATACGCGGTCAGGCTTGGTGGCTTGTGGTTTGGAGGTTGCATTCGTGCGAAATGAAACATTTCTAATATTCTTAGTAAGCGTATTTTGTACAGGCCATTTAAAAGATTGATGCCTATTTGCTAAAAAAGTACACTGATTAATTTCCTGAAAAATAATGAATATCAAATGTCCTAAATACCTCAAAAAATGAGTTACTTGCTTAGGTTATTCATTATTTGTACTTTTAGACGTTATTGAGTTTTCTGATTTATAAAATAAATTAGCTTTTCCAATTGAAATTTATTTATCACATGCAATTTACATGTATTTGTTAGATATTAAATTATTAAAACATTTATGACGAAAAATAGCTGCATTCCTTGGTAAAATATTTAATGGCTCCCTAATGCAATAGGATATTTTTTGGACAATACGATATCTCAAGTGCGGCGCTCTAGTTCTCGTTGCACTTCTTGAGAATAAGGGAAAAAGGAATTTTCCTCCCAGATAATAGTTTTTTTTTGATATCTTGGGAATTTTTTGAATGATTTTCAACATCATCATCGATAAATTCGCCATCGGGTTGGAAATTGTGATAAACAAAGATTCCACCTAAATTAGCCAGTATTTAGAAGAATTCATCTTTCTTCCAGAACTTTCGTGTCACCAATACCGTGTCAGGAATGAATGATTTCTATAATACACAATAATCCTTGATTCCATTGAAGGTAACTTGAAGTTGAGCTTAAGTGGCGAGTTTCTGACTGGACGAACAATTTATTATTCAGAAATTTGAAGATAGAGTAGAAGTTAAACGTTTCGGGGTGATAGAAATCTGGTGCAGGTACGTGGGGCCGAAATCAGATGACATATGTTATTTATGCTCAAACTAACTATGATGATTACCTCACTGAGAATGGAAACAAACTCATAGTTCCGGATTACTCCACAGCGTAACCCCTAAATAGGTTCCTTTTCACTGTTATCCCATTCTGGGATTCCAGTTTTGATGACCTGACGACGCTGGCGACGTCTTGCCTGCGCGTCACAGGACGGCTGGCGTGAATCTCATAATGTTCCAAATGACCCAATAAAAGTGCGTAAAATGGGTAGAAATGGAAAACGAAGCGAATGAGGAAAAAATTGAACAAAATATCGGTTTCCTGCTGAGTTTTTCACCGTGACTAATGACCATCATAAACTCTACCAGAAGAGTTACCAATGTTTGAGTGTGTATAAAGTTGTTAATCGTGATGAGAGCGCTTGGATGAGGCCTAATTATTTTGTTGCTCCCCATGCCCACTAATGACCCCCACCTCCTTGAACGAGTCTCCCTGAGATGTGACGAATTTTGCATTTTTCCATGTTAGGAAAGCATAAAAAATTATTTACTGAAAAATGTGAAGCATTTCCTGATCCTCCTCTGAAAAAATTTTACATGCTAAAAACAGAGACTTCTCGAGGGAATTTTCATTTTCAGGAAGAGAGCAAAGTCACAGGAATAAATCGGAGAACATGAAGAGCGTGCGACGGGAACACAATATTTCTAGCCAGAACTGTGTCGTTTTCATTGGAGCGTGAGCAGGAGCATTAACGTGCTGCAACAGCCAGTTTTGCTTCTCTCTGCAATTTGGCAGTTTTCGCCGCACTTATACATGTATACGTTTAACTATACGAATAAAACACTTCTGATGAAGGAAAACATTGATTAGACTGTTAACTGTAGTGTGTCTCAGTTTTATTTGGTTTAATGTTAGGATACGTGTTTTAAGTGCTCAACTGAATTTAAGTTAGAAAGATATGTATGCTTAATTATTTCCCATCTTCTAATTTAGAATTCCTCTTCCCCTGTTTGATGATTTGTTCTTTGCACAATTTGTTCTCCACTCGGTTACCGTAGACGTCTCGCACCTCATTCGAGCTACTCTGCTCACATTGGTGACTGTTCAATGTATACTAGAGTTCCTCTTATGTCGGACTTGTTGCTACATACACGCTTGTAGTAATTTTTTTTTCTGTTTTTTCAAGTAAACTGATATCCGGAACAGAATGCCGCGATTCATTTGAAAAAAATGTCTGCGAGAAATGTATCGCTTATATTGTCGTAAATTCATCCATCGTGCAAATAGGAGCAATCATTCAAAAACATCCCCATGAAAGTTCGGCAATTGTCGTAGGCTTGTTGTAACGTAGCGAGTGTTAGCGCAGGCAAGGGAAGCAATGGAATAATTGAGTGGCTTGAGCTCCGCAGCTCGCCACTAATGGAGTTAATGAGACCATTGATCGCACCAGGCAGCTGCAGGTGCGGCGGATCAGCCTACACAAGCACCTCTTCATGAGCCTCATCTTGGAGGCCATCTTCAACATTTGCCTGCGGTCGCTCCAGATCTCCAGTCCATATATTATACAGCTGGTTAGTAATGGCCTTCAACATTAAAATCTTACTTCTTGGAAATGAGCCAGGTGACGGGTATGTGTACGCTGAGACATATTTTAGTTCAGAAGTCTACGAAATCGTAGTCTGTTGTCTTCCTTCTGTACGAGTGTATGTGAAGAACACGGTGTTCTACGCAATGCATGTGTGCAATGGACTACGTCCTCATAACTCTTCTCATTAACCTGAGTTATCACCCCGTGAGTACGCGGTAAGTATCAAGCGGCGGACTGAACAGGACACCCACGACCACCTCTCACTCGAGCGTCGCGCACGAGCCTCCCCAGAGAGCAGCGGTGCCAAGGGAGTGCTCAGCGCGCGGAGTTAGGCTTCATCTTGAGGGCCCTAAATGATCCTAAACTTTGTGAGGACAGCGGCAAGTTGCGTGAGCTAATGATGGGTCTCCGGACGCTGAGTGGGGGCCGGGGCAGGTTGCTCTCTCTGGCGCTGGCGGCTCTGCTTCACACACGAGTCACTGGTGGTCATACTGGGACAATTGATTTCCTAACACACACGTCACTGGTGGTCATCATGGGACAATTGATTTCTTGACACACACGTCTATGATGGTCATACTGGGACAATTGATTTCTTGACACACACGTCAATGATGGTCATACTGGGACAATTGATTTCTTGACACACACGTCAATGATGGTCATACTGGGACAAAGGATTTCTTGACACACACGTCAATGATGGTCATCCTGGGACAATTAATTTTCTGACCTGCAAACCGCTAGTGATCGCTGATAATTTATTTACTGACACTCACACACCTATAATAGATACTCGGTGATAACTAATTTCCTCACATACAGACAACAATGGTCACACAATGAGAACTAACAGCTCGAGAAAAAATAATAGTATACGTGATGAGCGCAACACTACGAGCTGATACCGTCGCTTCCTCCTCAGTTTAAATGAACATGACACAACTTTGAAAGTCATTTAAACATCGGCTCCGTTGAGTATAATTTTTATCAAATTGTCTCAATGGTGTCTCTTTGTACCTCTTTTGAGAAACTAAAAATTGCCTATACAGTCTGTACTATACTCAGCAAGTCTTCGTTACGGTAGGCCCATTTAGCGCGTACAATTTTGCGTTTCATTCTTGGGGAATAATTTCTTCGCGAAATGATTTGTTCTCGCTGTCTGTGCTGAAGGCTTCGTAGCTTCATTTCATGAACGGGGTCCTGTAGCGACCATTGCATCCCGACCTCAAAGGTTGAGTGTGAGTTTAATTTCCTAAGTTTAGAGTGTGAAGGTCTTCTTATAACAGATTAGCAATTGCGAGTATGCTGACAAGCATTCAAGACATAGAAGTCAGCTTCATTAGCAAAAGTTGCCTAAACAATACTGTGAGTCTTGATCGGAGACTATTCAGATGACGCGAGGTGTCAACGAAGCTTGAGAAATAAGACCTCGTCTGGCGGTCTCTTAATTGAGTCGACGCGGCGGTGGCGCGTCTCGAGAGGGCGAGGTGACGGAGAGGGAGGCTGCTGCTTCTGGCCGCACGCTCCCCTTGGCAGACAATTAACATCAGGGATTAGTGCTGGGAGATTTATACACAGATAGGAACTAAGTTCGCTATATATTAATATCACGAGTTTATTGTTCATCGTCCCATAATTATTCTTCGATCGATAAATCGTTTACTTCAGCCTATAACCTACCACCACCGACAGAAGATGATAGAAAAAGAATACATTCTACTCTTCCGTTTATATGTAACTATCTATTACAAAGATGAGTAGAAAGCTGGTGCCCAATGCTCCTTAACCTTTTTGAAAACCTACGTATACTGTGTCTTTGATTTAGTGTTATTTCAATGATGACTGTTCAATCATACATTTTTGGGCTCGTGCTTGGTGTCGTGACTATTTCAATTTTATTTTCTCTGGTCGTGCGTTGTGAAGAAGCAATAACTGTTGTTGACGAGACCAGAGCCCGTGGTGGTGCGTGCTGCTCAACGTCTGCCTCAAGTACCTGCGCCAGACGAACTACATGTGGTTCTTCAACGAGGGCTTCTACCTGCACAGACTCCTGGCTTCTGCGTTTGCAGAGCAAAGAAACTTCTTCCTTTTCTACTGCCTCGGATGGGGTAAGCAAGGAAATGGATCCTGCCTTATTGCTACGTTGTGCTAGTTAACACTGAGAGCACTTTCTTGGTTGAATATTGAGCAGTTGTGTGCAGTGTGTCCGTCCTCAGCGATGAGAGGCACCAAGACCTCGATCCTGATAGCACCGTAACACAGGAACAAACTCCAATACTTGAAACTAGAAAGAAACGGTGCGAAATTGCTCCCATTTTATCCCATTTATCTGTTAAAACGTTTATGGGATTAAATATTTTGTTTCTTAATGGGTAATTTTATTATTCAGTATAGCTTTAGTAGTTTGCTCGTAAGTTGAAAACATGTTCACTAGTTGCCATCTCAGCCGAAGTTTTAAGTGACGGAAATTATCTTGCTTAAATGAACTTTTGTTTTAAAACTGTGATGTTTTTGTTGGGGAAATTTTTGTGCGCAAACATAATTTCATGAAATCAAATAAATTTGTGTTTTTCATTAAAGTAAATCTCTCCAAAGAGTTGAGCGTTGAGAACAATTCAAGGTTGTCAAAATTTTTCAGCTGTCAACTCTATGCAATGCTGTCATGGCACCTTACGAACCCAGGTATTTCGTTTCTGACTTTGTCTCAATTTAGCGTGAATATTTCAACTTTTTCCCCAAGACGGCTGCTCGCGCCCCTGAACCGTCCCTGTAGAATGTGCACAACAATCAGTATTCCTGGAGACACCCACATGAGATGCTCAACTCCATTCTTAACGGCCGAAGTGGGAAACCAGGACGTTAGGCTGATAAGATTTAACGCAGAATAATATTTGCTTTACATTTGCTAGAGGTAATAGGTCCATAATTTGATTGTAAGAAATTACACTTAATTTGTAGTGAGTCCATTCTTGGTAATGAGTCAAGCGCAACTCTACAGAAAATCCTCAACCCCTAATGATCACCTAATTTAGGAGAGACAGTAATGAGCCTTTACGTATAAGTAAGATTCAACGATTGTTGAGTTAGAATTATGAGGGTGAAGCAACTTCTTGCTGACATTAAATATGAGGTGGCTAAACTGCTGACACGCTGTGCTCCACCACTGACACGCTGTGCTCCACCACTGACACACGCTGTGCTCCGCCACTGTTACGCTGTGCTCCACCACTGACACACGCTGTGCTCCACCACTGACACACGCTGTGCTCCACCACTGACACGCTGTGCTCCACCACTGACACATGCTGTGCTCCGCCACTGATACGCTGTGCTCCACCACTGACACACGCAGTGCTCCACCACTGACACGCTGTGCTCCACCACTGACATACTGTGCTCCACCACTGACACACGCTGTGCTCCGCCACTGATACGCTGTGCTCCACCACTGACACGCTGTGCTCCACCACTGACACACGCTGTGCTCCACCACTGACACGCTGTGCTCCACCACTGACACGCTGTGCTCCACCACTGACACACACTGTGCTCCACCACTGACACGCTGTGCTCCACCACTGACACGCTGTGCTCCACCACTGACACGCTGTGCTCCACCACTGACATGCTGTGCTCCACCACTGACAGCGGTGCCCGTGGTGCCAGTGGCCAACTACGTGCTGGCACGAGCGCTGCACTTCAGGTCGCTCTCAGGCTGCCTCATCCTGCCCCAGGAGGGCATCGAGTGGCTGCTGATGATTCTTCCCTTCACCGCCATCATCGTAAGTCCGGCTTTGCTCGTCTCTTCTTCGCAGAAACGCAAAACTTTATGAAGTTTCAATCCCCTCTAACAGTTTGATCTCAGATTAATAAGACCTCAATAACGTCTTAATTGAAGAGCTTTACGTGACGGTCTGGGATGATACTTTCATTTTAAATGTCTTCATGTTCCGAGAAAGCTTTCTCAATTATTAGATTTGCGTTACTGGTTTTAAAATATTTATAGCGGAAATCATGGATAGCTCATCGATGAAAGTCACTAATGGGTCGATGAGGAATGTTCTTCAGCCATCATTTCTCCGGGAGATATTGTTCGGTCCTTGTACATTGACTTGAGGCCCAGCGAGCGGGGCTGTTGCTCGTTTGTTGTGCACAAAACGAGAATGAGAATTGGATTGCGAGGTGAGATAGGATATTTGTGGCATATTGAAGTTCAGCACCAATTGTACATTTATGAGGCCGACTATTTCGTCATGGAAGCATTGTTTCGTTCTAGCTGAGTTTCTAAAAGAGAATCTCGGACATACCAAATGTTTTTTCGAGGCAGTAATGCATTGTAACATCTTACTTCCGAAGAGACCGATGTGATGTATGAGTAAATTTGCTCCCAACGTCTCGAGTAAACAGCGGACGCTCAGGCTGCGCCTTGTAAATACTTGCCCCTGAAATATAAATGTTAGGCAGTTGGCTTATGGGCGGCAGCTCCAATAATGAGCTCCTTTGATCATTTGGCAGGCCAAAAACCTCCTCGTGTATCAACAAAAAATTTCTTTCATTTCAGACTGCGTGAAATATTTCTCGAAGAGCACATAAAAGAAATTTATTAGTAAGGTGCACTCCCATTTATTTGCGGAAAATCCATCAGCGTTTCTCACAACTTTATTGAGTATAAATTTGTGAACACGAGATTTCGCTTACGAGAAGTAAGCGACCAGTTCAACGTTCGCCATTCCTGTACAATCTATCGATTTTCCACAGACAAACGTGGTTTTCTTCATCAACATTATTCGGATTTTGGTGATGAAGTTGAAAGCGACGACTGAGGCCCGGAATGACATCAGACAATACAAGTAAGTCACCAAAAACTTCTTAATTGTTAATCTTACTGGCATTTTATTACGTGCACTGCGACTAGCGAGCTGGAGTCTGTTAGGCAACGCGGCACCCCGGCGGGGCGGCAGGTGTGCTGCAGCAGGCAACGCGGCACCCCGGCGGGGGCGGCAGGTGTGCTGCAGCAGGCAACGCGGCACCCCGGCGAGGCGGCAGGTGTGCTGCAGCAGGCAACGCGGCACCCCGGCGGGGGCGGCAGGTGTGCTGCAGCAGGCAACGCGGCACCCCGGCGGGACGGCAGGTGTGCTGCAGCAGGCAACGCCGCACCCCGGCGGGGCGGCAGGTGTGCTGCAGCAAGCAACGCGACACCTCGGCGGGGCGGCAGGTGTGCTGCAGCAAGCAACGCGACACCCCGGCGGGGCGGCAGGTGTGCTGCAGCAAGCAACGCGACACCCCGGCGGGGCGGCAGGTGTGCTGCAGCAGGCAACGCGACACCCCGGCGGGGCGGCAGGTGTGCTGCAGCAAGCAACGCGACACCCCGGCGGGGGCGGCAGGTGTGCTGCAGCAAGAAACGCGACACCCCGGCAAGGGAGGCAGGTGTGCTGCAGCAGACAACGCGGCACCTGGCGGGGGCGACAGGTGTGCTGCAGCGCTCCTCCCTCACGCTGCTCAGCCTCCTCAGAACCCTCAGATGTTCCTCATTCTTTGTGTAGAAATAATTGATCTCAATCACTTGACGTTGAATGACAGTGTTAGGACGGTACGCAGTTCAATAGGTTCTTGAAGGAATCTGTCCTGCAATTTGGAGGTAGTATGATTAACGCTATTTCCGGAATATCAATTGTACGCACGAGGGTATTTTGCAAGGACCCAAGCTCCCAAAAAAAAGTGTCTTGCGAGACCAAGGCTGGAAGCTGCCCAAGGAAAAAGTAGAAAAAGTTTGGATTAAATTTCATTTTACGCCACTCTTAGTGGGTGGGTGAAATTATCGCCCAGTTGAGTTAGAACAAGGATGACAGAGTTTGTCTCGACTACATGTTTCGTTCGAGCAGAATAGGAAATGTAGATAATTTAAGGCATTTTGTAACTATCAAGGTAACAAGGCAAGTGATAAGGCAAGACAATAATTGGAGCTTTAAGTGGGAAAACTGAACTTATAAGAATATTCAGCCCTAATGCTGGCTTATTCTATAAATTTTGCAACGCTTTTTTCATCAGGAAAGAAACGTGTCTGGATGTGGCATTTCTTTCTAGTTTTGTGATGCATGACATTATAGTGATTCATAAGTCAGTCATATAAGTTCAAAGTTCACTCGATATCATAGTTTGCTATTTTAATTATTATTTCTTGTGAAGATTTAATTTTTTCTCTCTTCTGAAGAGATGTTCTTAAACTAATCTCATTGCCTGTTCCTATTGCCTTGCCTCCGCAAACAGCTCCAGACGAAGTTGATCAGGGGCCGGCATTAGAGCTCCCAAATGTTACCTTCATTTGCCAAATATTACGTTCATTTACGTGGCTAGATAAACTGAGCGAGAGCCTGCAAACGGCCACAATAATATTTAGGACGGCCCGGCGTGACTGCTCCACTCTCATCTAAACATGGCCGCCACCGCAGCGCCTGACCTGATGAGCTGCCGCACACACACGTGGGATCTGTTCCTCTCTGCCGCCCCGCTCTGCTTGTGCTGTGATTCTCTCACTTCTTTAGAGAAATTCGGCCACTTCTTGTGAAACAATTCTGTCACTTTCTATACAGCCATTCTATCCCTTCCAATGAAGCAATCCTGTTTCTTCTTTTAGAGAAAGTTTGTCATTTCTTATAGAGAAATTTTGTCACTTCCCATAAAGCAATTCTGTCACTTCCTGTAGAGCTATTTTGTCACTTTCTTCAGAACAATTCTGTCAAGTTTGGAGTCCAGCTTAACTCGTCCTAAATTGGCGGAGGCGTTAAGTTATGTGCCACGGAAACATGCACTCCAAAAAATGAAGTTTCGGAATGTAAGCCTAAATACATCCACTTACCCACGGAATACTGAGCAACTTGTAAATAATGAGAAACAATCTGAGAAAATTATACCTCCCCCAAAAAAAGAAATAGGGTGAACTTCCATTCTTTGAGTGGATTAAGAGAGCGCATTTCTGTGGGGCTAAAGTTTACAATTTCGCCGAGTACCAAGAGGTTGAATATTTTGATAGGACTTCTTTGAGAAGCTGAATATCAAATCCCACACGGATTCTCTCGTGCAATCTAGAGAGATTTGCTAAAACGAACTTAAATTCCATGGATTAATTTAGACGTGATTCCTGCGATATTAATTCACACGCCACTAAGGAAAGCCATCGTCACTTTTAGTGAAATTATTCATGGGAAATTCGTTGTCCTCGTTTTAGAAAGATTCATGGAACTCAATCCCCCAACTTGGTAGATAGGGCACTTTCTCCGAATGCCGTACACAGGCCACTATTGAACCTGCCCGGCAGGCGGTGCAGCCACGCGGGCTGCGGCGGCGCGATGCGCTGGCTGCTCCAGCAAGCAGCAGGACGCAGTGCTGGCTATTAAATACCGCGCGCTTCTACGTGTTTCTCTACTACTCAATCAAGCGGTTTCACCAGTATGGTATTGGCTGCGCTTACTCGCATTCGTAGTGAAATCTGGGCATAACATCTTTATTGAGATTGCTAATGTCTTTTGTACCCGAGCTTGTGATGGGACTATATTAGTGAATGTAAATGGCACTTCATGTGGCGCAGAAATGTCTCGTTAGGCAGTTAGTTATGAATGGATGGCGTCATCCCATGGCTCACGGAACCAGTCTAAACAAGGAACTTTATTATATGCATGATGATTTCATCATGAAAGCGAAATTAAAACTTGGTATTTATACAACAGAAAGGCTTTGAATAATAAAGATAAATTGGCGGAGGTACTACACCTAACTTATAAACGGGCTTACTTTGAAATTTTTGAGGATCATTCTATTCTCAAGATAGTTTCCAATACGGTGCTCATTTTGCAGCCCTAGACTAAAAGACATCCATGGGTAAAACTTGATCTTTTGTTGTATTTTAGAAAGGCTAAATTTTGAGGACGACTTTCGTAACAAGCACTCTGCATTGCTGCAAGTGCTCGGTTCAATATTCGCTCAGTGTCTCCATGGGTTTTATGTATTGTTTTTAATAAGCAGAATAGTTTGGCGTCTTCCCAGCGCAGCACACGTAGTGCCAACAGGTTTGGTGGCAGCGAAGCGACCATGGCTTCTGTAACTGCTCATCCGTTTTATTAATCCTGTTTTTACATCTGTTTTATTTAATAAGTCTTCAATGCTCATTTATCCTATTCATCATTTTCACGAATTTAATTCATTTTATGCAACGTGTTCTTAAAACTCAACTATATTATCTAGCCGTCCGGTGTCTCGTGTTTCTTCAAGTCCAGCCGCTTTGCGTCGCGTGTTTCCACGGGGAAATCTTTCCCTTCAGATGTTCCCATGTTTACATGGTAGTTACGTGAATACTTCCAGTTTTGATGCTTGGCCGGAATTTGTGTACCATCACTGATGTTTGTGTACGATCAGTAGCCGGTACTATAGGGGCCCTTTTATGCTTAAGGTCTACCATCACTGATGTTTGTGTACGATCAGTAGCCGGTACTATAGGGGACCTTTTATGCTTGAGGTCTACCATCACTGATGTTTGTGTACGATCAGTAGTCGGTACTATAGGGGACCTTTTATGCTCGAGGGCGATGGCGCGGGCGACGCTGATGGTGGTGCCGCTGTTTGGGCTGCAATTCCTGCTCACGATCTACAGGCCAGGAGCCAGCCCCTGCAAGTGGATCACCTACTACAACATCCTCAACCTCGTCATCGAGGGCAGCACCGGCATGCTCGTGGCCGTCATATTCTGCTACATGAACAGCGAGGTCAGACATTCCCCAGTTCGCTCCTCAGTTATCGATGGGACAGGCATTTAAAAAGTTGTGGTAAACTGACGCTCTATGTGATTCCATTATTTCTGTGAATAAAATTCTGATGTGACCGATTTAATCTCTGAATGCTTTGAAACTTCTACGTTGGGAATGAATAACGTGATCCATTCCCCAACTAAATATTTTTAATTCTTTGAATTAAAATGATAGTCATAAAGTCAGCAGTTTCTCATCGGATGAGTTCATCTTGCATTGCTAAGTTCTATGCTAAGCGTGTTAGTACGCGACTCAAATTCTATCTCTCATTCCGTTGCATATCGTGAGCCATTTAATTCAATTTGATTATGATATTGTAAAATTTTATAGCAAGAGAAATCGTGCTACATAGTTTTGCTTTACGATAAAATAGCTTGCGCAAATGGCATCACGTTGACAGAAGGTGCATGCAAACCAAAGTTCATTCTTTTGGCTAGTTACCTCGTACTCAAATTCTAAGCACACAAAATATGAAAGTCAAGTCAGAATATTTTAATGAGAATATTTAAAGTAAGAAATTGCCTAATTGCATTTTGCATAATTTCTTTTAATAAAAAATGCTATTTAAACTGGTGCTAAGTAGTTTCTTCAGTAAAAGTTACTTTGGTAAACGTAGAGTTTTTAAAAAAAATTACTTCAAGCGGTACTACAACTAAATTTTTTGAAACTTGCGGGCAATTAAGCAAACATGTCAATTTCATGATGTTTTGCTATCTAATTGGGTGTTGATTGTGCAGTCTAGGACAAGTAGAAGCCCTTTCCCTGACACAGAGTTTCGTTTTTGTTGTTTCGAACGAATAGAAGCCCTCTGTCCAATACAAAGAGTTTGGCTTGTCCTGTTTCAAATGAGCAGATGGTCTGCGCACAATTCTGTTCACTCTTGCAAGGAAACATTATGACTCGATTTTCGCTTTCTGCTAAAATTGAAGCTTTAAAAGTTTAACCGTTTTCAGCGTTCTGCTGCAGAAGCACCAGAACACAGCGAGAAATAACTTTTTAACCCCCTTTACTTTAACTTTTTATTATTAAAGTCAACCAGAGCATAATTGAATTGGTTCTTTCATTCACTGATATGTCATGATATGCCATGCAAATTCATTTTTATTAAATTTTTTAAGTGGAAGCCGACAATAAGAATATTTTTATCACTGATCAGTAACTGAGAGAGCCTGGCAAAGAATTTCAACGCGGAACAACTTCTTAAAGTAATTACTGATTCTATTCCGAGTTGGAATTGTGATTTTAGGTCTTCATGCGTGTTTTGTCCCTGGTTTTGTTTTCATTCAGCCTTGCTTTAGAACACTCGCATGCAAGGCAGTCTGGGCCACTCGGAGCGCTACTGTGAGAGCTACTGTGCACATGCCCCTACACGAATAAAAGCCCGATTTTGTGAGTTGTTTGCTTTGCTCGGCTGGTCACTTCATCTCTGCTCACATCCCGTGAACTGAATAGTTGAATGCTTCATGTTGACTGCAAGCTTCTATTCTTCAAGAATAATTTTTTACTTTAACTGAAATTTAATGAAAATTTATCTGAGTACAATTATGGAGAAATTAAAACATGACTCGAATTCAAATAATCCACTTAAAAACGTTTTTTAACGAATGAAGTAGCTAGCTAACTCAATAATATCATAAGTTTTGATGGGCTCTTGAATGCTAATTTTCGTATTATACATATCTGAAAGTATTAGCTATTGATGATACTTGGAGACCAGCATGAAACGCAATGCAAGCAACAGTCGCATGAAGCGCTATCGTCAGAGTCGATGATGCGCTCCTGTGTACAAGAGTCTGGCTGCAGCTGTGCCTCGCTTTACTGCTGCTGTGTAGCGTCATTTTAAGCCAAACTTTGTGTGAAGCGTTCTCATATTTCATTATTTCACTCCTGAGCGTTTTCATATTTCGTTCAATCACTGATGAATGTTTTTGAGAGCCTTTGAAACTCCCTTAGCGGCTCCACCACTGCTCCACAGTTACTCAACTGCTGTTCTGTGAAGTGAAATGGAATATTCCATGTACTGAAATGAAGTGTTCATGACAAATAAATAAAAATTTCATCTATAGAATATCTGATAAAACTTTCAAATTAATTATTTACGTAATTAGCTTTCGAATAATACTTTCACATTATCATTCTCTCTATAATTTTATCACAACCACTTCCTCACAAACTCTGTTCACGGACGCTCGTAATTAATTAATTCACTGAAATTAAGCTGTGCCAGCTGGCATGATAAGCTCCTGATTTTTTAGAGGAATTTAGCATGATAAAAATAATCACAATTCCAGGCTTCGCCCCATAATTCTAAAATTCATAAATGAGCCAGCCTCACCAAACAGGTAATTAAATGTTCGGATTATTATCCGTAGACTAAGTGTTGAAATGTAATCACTGTAGACAAAGGACTCAAGCTAATGCATTAATGGAAAATTCTATTTATTTGCATCGTCTAAAGGTCGTACAGAAATATTAAATAATATTATTGTATGTTTTAATTTAAGCTTCCTTTAAATGGGATGACGCTTTCAGACATAAGACAAAGTTTGAAGAAGTCATCTCTGTGGATCAGAGAGATGAGCGCTGGCCTCTTTGTAGCCTGAACGCTGAATATGACGCTCACTTAGTTGTTGCTGCACGCAATAATGCTGCTTTTCTCGTGACTTGAATGGAGATTATGTTAGTGTTACGAGGCTTGATTTCCTACCTGTTCTTACTTCCTGATCAGCAATAAATGAATCATTGTGAAAGGCAAATAATTTTAAAATTATTGGAGCATAAATTCTTAGCGTACTGTGTTCCTTAGTACACTTAGCGCGTACACTAAGTGTACGGCTACCTAGGATACTGTGCGTAAGTGAACTGATCAAACTGACTTCCTGCCAGTGCATTCTACCTATAAATACAGCTAAAAGCAATGCAATGGAATTGTTCCAGCTGAGAGAGAAAATAATGTATGCAGTTAAGGAATGAAATTAAAGTGTGGCAAATTTGAAGGCACGAAATCAGCCAGCCCTGCAGTGAAGGCAGTGCAATAGTGACTGAGTGTCACCATTCATCCACGATCGAAAGCGTCTTGGGTTGTTCGGACTGTGAGTCATACTTCATCATAGGGTGCGCTGACTTTTCAAGGTGGAATATCTCGCTTATATTTCGTTCTTACACATTCAGCTCACGTCCTATCTTTGCTCTTCACCTTTCTACAATCATTTTACGAAAAGCACTAGTTACACTTCAGACAATGATTTAATTACGTATCGGAAAGAGATAAAATTTGATTTTTTTAACGATGCACATTCTGCTGCTGCGGCAAGCATTTGTTGTACTACTTACTGTGATTTTCTCACCTGTCGGAAAGAGATGAAATAACATTTTTTAATGACGCGCTGTGCTGCTGCGGCTACCAGGTGCGGTCGCTGCTGAAGCGGAGCTGCCGCTGCCTGACGGAGGAGCTGGAGCAGCGCGGCTTCCCCCACAGGCGCGAGAACATCCCGCTGCGGAGCCGCTACAGCATGTCGACCGTGCACACCCTCCTGCCGGACACCAGCGCCCCCAGCCCGCCCCCCGCCCTCCTCACCACCTCCCAGCTCACCATCCAGGAGGGCAACGACCACCACGGGCACCACAGCTCGCCCGATGCGACCCACAAAGTCGCGATGTTTCCTAAAGAATGTGAAGTTTCAGTGAGTGAAAATGGAGGCATTCTTGAACAAACGACTCATTCTGCTGGCGATCTCAAGGTACGAGAGGCCCAAGCAGAAACAAATTGTCAACCTGATTTGAATATGGTAAAATTTGATCCTGAACGCTGAAAATTTTTAGTATTTTTTTTACAAAGTGGTCAGTCGTACGTTTTGGAGAAGGATTTTCCACTGCTCGAATTTTGGTCAAAAAAGCGTCCTGAGGTAATATTTCATCAGGGGCAAATAATTTTGGTTCGCTCATTTTTGCAGTGCTTCAATGGTGGCCTGAGCTCTGTATTAAATGAAATTCCGCATGATCAAAACATGTATAAAAATAAATTTTACTATTTCACAATTGGCAATCTCATGAAAAGAAATCGATGGGATATTAGGTTTGATTATCCATTTATTGAATATTTTCTTCTGTGTGCTATGAGATATTGTACAAGTTGTAACATGCTTGTCATTTACCATTCCTCGCTGAAAATTACACACACCACCGCGACATGATCTGTACTTGTGTGAAATGTAATTTGGTTTGGTCGAGAATCCCAAATTGTCAGTGAGCTGTGTGGTAGTCTGTGTGAGCTGTGTGGTAGTCTGTGTGGTGTGTGGTAGTCTGTGGACTCTACGCACATTAGGTTCGCTGGATGAGTCGTGGTGAGAGACTCGAGTGCTTATAGCGAGTATGTTCACTTGAGCAGATAATGTTCTCGAATTTCCTTTGGACATGAATTGGAAAATATTTTTAAGAATTGACGTAACTTTTACTAGTTCTCATCCTTCTCACTGAATTCTAAAATCTTCGGCGACTTCCTTACTCTTGGTTGCTACGCCTTGCATTTCATTCTTGCTTAGAGGACTTGTTTCCGTTGGAGGATCTTTGCAAGTTTCAGCACGACTGGACACATGACCAGCCCTGCAGATATGGTTGCGTTAATTAACAGACGGCGTTGTGGAGCATGTGCCTGCTGCAGCTCTGAACATCAACTCAATTTTTGGTGCTTGATTATGACTAGTGGAAATGGATGTATAAATGTTCAACAGCATTGCTTGCCACAAGCACATCAAACTGTGTGGCAGTTCAACAGATTATGGAAAGACCGCTGTGGGCGAAGTTAGTTTTGCCTGCCAGAAATAATTGATTAAAAATGTCTCTGTGAATAGAAATTGTGAAACCAATCCATGAAATTTAATGCTCGGGGAGCCACAAAAATTATTTGTCTTGCAGTTCAATACGTCGAATGAAATAATAACTGTGAGGAGTAACCTCAGAATAGCCGAACTCCAATTTTTTTACACTGTTATCGTGCTGCTCGCTACAGCGTTCTCAGCGCTCTCAGTGGTACAAGCGACCTAAATATGCGAAGACGTTCGCTCGTAAAAGAAGATGATGAAATTGTACTAATGTTTCATATATTTACTGGAACATGTGAATACCTTTGACGGCATCTGTCCTGGCGAAATTAAGGTTTCCCTTCTGTTGTTCTGTTGTTGGCTATGAATTACGAGAATACAATAATTCAATGTGTTGGATTTTGCATAGCTTTCCATTTCAAACCCAACATGTTTGTATACATCTAATTCACGCTTTCATTTGCAAGTCGTAGTAATGAGATGCAATTTCCTATGTCTTGTTGCGTCACAGTAAAGTTCCCAGAGTGATGAATTTCACCCAGCGTGACACACAGCACTGCAGCACCAGCGTGCCACCCAGTGTGACACACAGCACTGCAGCACCAGCGTGACACACAGTACTGCAGCACCAGCGTGACACACAGCACTGCAGCACCTGAGTGTCGTAAGAAAAACACAAAGGGAAGAGTTTAACACAGAAAACTTTCAAATCTACACCAACGCAAGGCATCCATCAAGGTAAGAAGGTAAGAATTCAACGAAATGGACCAGATCTCACCAGCGCCGCAGTGAACAGCCTGAGAGCGGTTCACGAAATGGACCAGATCTCACCAGCGCCGCAGTGAACAGCCTGAGAGCGGTTCACGAAATGGACCAGATCTCATCAGCGCCGCAGTGAACAGCCTGAGAGCGGTTCACGAAATGGACCAGATCTCACCAGCGCCGCAGTGAACAGCCTGAGAGCGGTTCACGAAATGGACCAGATCTCACCAGCGCCGCAGTGAACAGCCTGCGAGCGGTTCACGAAATGGACTAGATCTCACCAGCGCTGCAGGGAACAGCCTGCGAGCGGTTCACGAAATGGACCAGATCTCACCAGCGCTGCAGGGAACAGCCTGCGAGCGGTTCACGAAATGGACCAGATCTCACCAGCGCTGCAGGGAAAAGCCTGCGAGCGGTTCACGAAATGAACCAGATCTCACCAGCGCTGCAGGGAGCAGCCTGCGAGCGGTTCACGAAATGGACCAGATCTCACCAGCGCTGCAGGGAACAGCCTGCGAGCGGTTCACGAAATGGACCAGATCTCACCAGCGCTGCAGGGAACAGCCTGCGAGCGGTTCACGAAATGGACCAGATCTCACCAGTGCTGCAGTGAACAGCCTGCGAGCGATTCACGAAAAATAATGTTCTTAAAAAGCAGTCAAAGTATAACTAGTATTTCTCAGGTTTGCATTATTGCTTAGTTTTTAAAATCTATCTAATATCGTGGATGTTATCAAAGATTATTCTAGAACTGATCTTCGGAAAGTACCCTGTATTTGTCTTAAATGTAAAATTCATGCTCTCCCTTTGAGGCAACACTTGAATCTAGCGCTGTCTTCCTTTAGCGTTGGCACCCTGCAAGGAACAGCAGCTGTTTGTGATGATTACTTCACAGGAGCGTTCGTCCCACTCACACCGTACTTGTTTATTCTGAAAACGCATCTTCGTGCTTTTGAATCCCCTATTATTTGAGCTGTAGTTACTCTTCATACTTTACAGCCTCCCGTTCTTTGGGCAACGAGCGTCAAATGGCTATATTTAAGCAACGCACATTGCAAAGTTTCTATTCACTGTAATCATTTTTCTGAATGTTTTTCAATTTGATGGCTTCGATATTTTCGCTGCACTCTGAAGACAGCAATTGTTGAAATTGACAATTTATCGAAGTCAAGCGTGTTTATTGAGGCGATGAAACTTGCGAGTGCGTGCTTCGAGGTAAACTTCTCAGTTTTAAGAACTGTTCCACAGGCCGGCCATTCAAACCTGGCTCGTACCGAGCGCGGTCTCTGCAGCTTCGTGCCAGAAAAAGCTTCTCAGTCAAATGAGGAGCTAATAACTTCTTGTTTGGATGTCGCAAGTGGTGACGGAGAGCTTTTGAACCAACTTTAAGTGTTCATGTCTACTTCTTTAAAATTGGAATGGCGATATTTAAAGAGTTGTCGTGTTGCAGCTTAGATCAGCGCGCCGCAACAGGCGCTGCAGGCCGGCTGTGTTCTCATGAGATGATCACAAATTGAGCACACGTGTCCACTTCTGGAAGTTTTTATAAACAGTCTCAATTGAGACTAAAACATATGTATTTTACGATAAACAACATTTATATTTTCGTCTACGTTGCAGAATAGCTCCTGATTTCACGAAATGAACAGTGAACGTTTGCCAGAAAATTACAGTAAATTTTAAAGATTTAGTATAATTTATTTTTGAAAATGTTGCAACATTTATTTGCCCTACACAGCATTTTCTCAACATTTGATAGACTTGATATAGAAATCAAGTCGTTTTCTTAATTTTACACTTCTCTGCCGATTTAAATATTTCGATGAGCTGAATTTCAAATTCAGGAGAATTGAGAGACACGTCAAACTCATCAAAAATTCCGAGCAGTCGAGTCTGTATTCCAGTAGGATATTATAGGTGCGATATAGTATGTATGTTCACAACCAGCGCCACCCTCGGAAAATTTCAGTCCTTGTAAATTTTTTGGTGTGTCTATTGTAAAATTTTTATCTATCGTTACTACTATATTTACTCAGAATACTTCATTCTACATATAGCTTCCACCTAAAACAATATCATTCAGAACGACCTGCTGCACACGAGCCGGCAGTCACCAACACCATACAAGCGATGCCACCACCATCCTGTCCAGCGCCATTACCAGCTCGGGTGTCGCAACGCATTACTTCAGGCACTGTCTGCCTGCTGAATTATTAAGAAAGGATTTGCCTTTGTCATTGGGCTGCTTTCTAATTCTCATTACTAGAATTTTGGTTACATACTATAGACAGTTCATCAATCTTTTCAGCCGATTGATTTTTTGTAGTTCTCTTGCTCCTTATTTTTTGGGTAAATCAAATAAGGCTTACGATTAAATTCTCGTGCAAAAGCATAGCTATCAAATGTGTCCTCGACTGAATTGCTTTTGGGGTGCGAAAAATGAATTGTATTTTCAAATTGGCATTTTGATGATGATGATGCTCTACATCATATCAGAGTGTCAGTGCGAGCAACACAATGCCAATTAAACTCTGCTTACAAGTGAGTATCTTCGCTCCCTCTTCAGAGTCCTAAACTGATCTGTATTTTTTCAGAAACTTGCCATTCTCATCTAATTGTTCGAGCATCTATTCCTGTGGCTTGCTTTCTATGCTCCGTGAGGAACACAAAGTATTACACTTCCTCAAAGATGAAAGTACACGCTTCTACCGATTTCATTTTCGTGTGGGAGAATTGAAAGGTAGCTAAAAATCTTGTATTGCAGGCAATTTACTGTCGCTGGTAAGATCGATCGGTGAACCATCCTGCATGCTTATCAAGCTGGGAGAAATTTGTTGGGTCGCTTGTTTGCTTACCTGCGTGGTTGGTGATCATCGCTCACTCCCTTCTTTCAGTAATAAAGTTCAGTACCTTCAGCAGGCTGCTCTCAGTTTTAAAGTAAGAACATTGAAGAAACTGCTTCTACTAATAGCATAGGTGAAAAGAAACTCCTTCGTGCACACTGCAGATAATTTGAAGATGTTCATACCAAGAGGTGAGAAGTTCACATTTTTTGTGTCTCCTATCAAAAGAACCCCAGGTGCTGAGCTGTTGATTAGATCTGATATGAATATTCACAACACAAAAATGAATGCTCATTGAATTCTCAGAGAGTATTCACAAACAAGTTTATTAGGATCATTTTATTGAGGTATAAATTACTTCTCCAGCGAGTGCCTGCCATGGCGACGACATCATTTTGGCGAGAGCGAACGCGATCCCGCCGTTAAGTTTCTACTGCGACTCAAAATTCAAGTCTTGCGGTCAAATAGTCTTGTCCATTCATTCAAGTGGTGCGGTTAATGTGTTTTAATTCTATGTTTTTGTGCTGTGTGAGGTTATGGGTATTGTGTAAAAAAGCATTGTAGCATTTGCAATATGAAGAAAAAAGAGAACTCATACATATAGCCTTGACTTTAAAAGCAAACGCTAAGGCAGTATTACTTTGAGACTATTTCTCTGCGACTAACGAAACAAATTTAATTTCAACCAATCCTGCAACTCGATAGGATGCAAAGTGCTTGATTTAAAAATTTGCTCTTGTAGATTATTTGCATAACGCATCTAAAATGAAAATAAACAATCGTTCAATTTACTTGAATTCACACGAAACCAAACCTAACTACCGAATTAAAGGAAAACCTGTGTATATATTTATATGTATAATTACAAGCTCACTGTACAGAAACTATGGCATGCTCATAAGCCCTTTAGATCGGATAGAGGCTGTTTAATGTACAAGAGCTTGGTATGAATTAGTCAAATGTGTCTGTGATCTTATGGCGGCTGCGTGTGAGGCGCACAACACCAGACGGTTGCGTGTGAGGCGCACAACACCAGACGGCTGCGTGTGAGGCGCACAACACCAGGTGGCTGCGTGTGAGGCGCACAACACCAGACGGCTGCGTGTGAGGCGCACAACACCAGACGGCTGCGTGTGAGGCGCACAACAGCAGACGGCTGCGTGTGAGGCGCACAACACCAGACGGCTGCGTGTGAGGGAGGAGCATCCGACGTAAGATGGCAGCCACGCTATCAATTAAGAAGGCGAAGCTCAGGTTGGCGTCACCTAATTAACTGGTTGCCGGCCCCTGAAGTATGGCTGTGCTCCAGAGCCCTCCGAGAATTATGCACGATGCTTCATGTGACGTCTGGTCAATTTTTGGCGATTGAGCGACTATGCCGAACCCATTTGGGGAGACTGTCACAAAACTGCCTGCAAGCATGCCTATGTTGAGGAAGAAGTGAGACAAGGCGGCTTAGGAGGCTGTTGCTACCACTGTGGTTCTCCATGGGTGGACTCAGCTTGTTCTACGTCTGTTGGGTTCCTTTCGTTAGAATTACTTCGCTTAGTTATGTACTGCATATTTATATTTTGAAGCTAAGGAACTAATCACGTGTCATGCTGTAAAACTTCATTTACCGAATAGAGAGTATTTTAATCAATTGTATGAATCATTTTAAGTGGAAATGTATTCATGTCCAGTTGTGAGTGTACCAAAAAGTATCGTAGGAGATGTGTTCATTGTTTTGCGGAGGCGAAATGTTCTTTGTTAGTGACATTATCGTTATGGATGTTAGTGGAGTGCCGCGCTCTCACTATCGATGGTCAGTGTTGCTGTTCATTGGCTCGAAGTTCACGTTACGCGCCGGTTGGTGATCGGCAGTAGGAACTTTCCCCCTCACTAGACTAGGTACGCACAAGCCAATGCGATCCAGACTATGTATATTTTTGTTAAATTTTTCCCCTTACTGGGTGCATGTGTCATTAGCCAATACAATCCAGATTCTATTCTCAAAAAAACTTTAATAGAGAGTTGAAATGAAGTTGAAAAGATAAAATGTATATTACATTGTCTATGATGTCTAACACTCTTTTACTTTCCTGATTTCTTACCATAGAAACTAATTTCAGGACTTCAACTCATTCAAAATGTTGAAAGTAATTTAGCCACCATTGATTTCAATTATGTTGATTTTTCGCCAGATGAAAAATTGAAAAATAAAACTTTCCCATACTTGTGAAATTTTGGTCAAAATATTCAATACTGTTTCTTAATATTCAACAATACTCGTATATTTGAACTTGAACTTCAGACGATCCAATTTGTTACATGAGGCTCATAAAATCAAACATCGGTATAGAAAACAGCAGCTGAGCTAAAGCAACACAAGACACTGCCGCAATACTGCTCACTCTACTGCCTGAGATAGCTGTTCCCACCAAAGCTGTAGCAGCTGCTAATTGTGAAATATCTGATGATGTGAGTGTTGCAGAGCTGTGTACGGAGCTCAGCGGTCCCGATGAGGCAGTCCGCACTGTGTTAGCCTCCCTACAGAGGCAGTTCACCCAGGGGCAGTTCCCTCAAAGCACGCTGTCACTATAAAAAGACTACGTTTGCAAGATGTGAACTTATAAAAAAATGTGTTAGAATCAGTCAGTGAAATCGCAGACACACAATATATGGAGTATTTCAGATTATATTTTCTCGATTGCTACATTTTTCTCGATAGCTGCATTTCAAACGAGATAAAATAGTATGGAGAAGTATCGTACTTTCACAATCAATGGATTTTCCCCAAATAGGAAGATAATGAAAACAAAACCGCAATTAAACAACCATGACGAACTTTCTTGAAGATGAACAAAATGTATATCCATGAAAAAATCTGCAAGGCACCCGATCAAAATCTTTACGAAACTAAACTGACGGATCGCCCGAGAAGTTGAGACTCAGGCCCAACATCAAAAGTGATGGAATCGAGCACAGATATTTAAGTAAAGTTCTGGAAAAATTTAACAGCATTCAAGGAAGAAAAAATTCCAAAAAACATAGAAATTGCAAATGCTTTGTTTTCTTTCTTCCCATAAGACATGTTGCTCACAATTCGTAGCACATCACCAAGATCAGAGTAAGAGATTCGGAGCAATTAGTTCGAGACAGTAAATGAGACAGTAAAAGAGCTGATTGACTTCAGCATTACCGGCATGCTGGAGATATTCCAAACGTACTCAGCGGAAGTTAGTGGAGCAGGATGATCAATGGCATTCTCTCCATGTAGGAGCTGAGCTGCAACTGCTGCTGGGTCACCACGCTGCTCCTGCCCGGATACTCTGCCACGCTAGACCGTGCATCCCAGTCTAACTTTTTTGCCGGAGCATGCATGTTTTTCACCGCCTAAGCGATTTAATTACTGGTGCGGCGAAAAACATGCATGCAGGCGGTGAAAAAGTTAGACTGGGATCTCTCGTCTCAGAATGGGAACAGGCTTTACCTACAAAACTACGCTGTCATTCTAAATGCTCGAATATCATAAGAGTTTTTTAGGCAAACAAAACCCAATTCTTGTCCTATCCACCATGTTCTCCGGAACTAAGCCCGGTCGAAATCCTTTAAGGAAGTATAGCAAAGTTGTTATAAAGGTGGGCTGCAGTTTGAGGCCGTGAAGAATCTCAGTAAACCTCCACAAAAGCTTGACACATGCGCCAAGGAAAATTTTCTAAGTCGTTTAAAAAAATAAAGGATGTAACGTAATCATTAAATTTTATTTGTTATCACGTCATGAGGTTTCTATTCTTAGATTTCAGTCCAAAGTACCTAGATTTATTTGGCCTTATAACACTGACCAGTTGCAAAAATTTCTCGCGCGATTCATTAAATTAATTCAATGTTTCGAATCCGTTTACTATTTCCATCTTAAATGTCGTTTTTAAATAAATGTGAATCATTTGTGAAAGACCTATCAACAACCAGACAACATATTATGACATTTTTTATCAGTTATGAAATGTCCTTAATATTTTGACCAACATTGTATTATGTTACAAAGAAAGCAAAATATGGAAATCAACAGAATAAAAGTAAATGTACGTACCGTACTATTCGATACCATGCAAATACTATACAGAACATAATAAACAGAACATTCAGAACATTCGACATGCAACATACAGACAAAACAACACACAGAACATTCGGCGCCCTGCAACTGGTCGTAAGTCATCGCCTTCTGCAAAGGACCACGTGCAATTCGGAGAAAGCTTCTCAAAGTAAAAGCATAATTTTCAACTGAGAGTAGAGTTTGCACAGCACAATTAAAGAAAGGAATTTAACATTTTTAAGTTTGAGAATATGTTCTACAAGTTACAAATACAGGTGACCCTTATAATGTTATAAGCCCTAGAGTTCGGGATACCATGTGCAAGGCGCTTTTTTTAAGCTCAGGATCCCTCAGGGTATTGACTCTAAAAGCGGATTTTGGTGAAAACGCAACCTATGAATACGAGTAGTTCGAGGATTTCTATTTGTTATTGTGTAATTCTTACAACTGACATAAATCGTCAATGCCTCATTGCATAGACTCGTAGATTCATCTAAAATAAAAAATCCATTAAATCATATTCCAAATATGTCAGGAGTTTTTACCAGTAAGCACAAGCTTTCTTCTGAATGCTTCACTTTATCAAATGGAAGAAAATAAGTTAGTTAAATCTAGGGAGCAAACTCCGTAGACTTTCAGATGCGATTGTTTATTCCGTTGCTCTAACTGAGGTATGATTATGGGGCGAGCCTAAAGTGAACAAACTTCAAAAGTTTCGTTAAAATTATTTCTAGATCCATTGAGAGGTTTAATCAAAGCATTTTCCAAGGAGTAGAACAAAGTGTGTGTTGTAAAAATTAATCCATGTGAAGAGGAAGTAAACTCTGAGAAATTCATAAGCATGTAACTTTGTTCGCATCCGTTTTAGTTGAAGATGAATTGGTAACTTGTGCGTTTCCTCTGCATCTGATGATAGGAAGCAGGACTCACAATGTGTGGAATTCATGAAGCGTTAAGCTCTCGTGTGAGAGATGACGCAACACAAGCCCCGCTGTTCTCTAATGACCCAAAGCGTCTTTCCAGGAGTGAGAATGAAGCTGGGACCTGGAACTGCTCTCTAAAACTGAAGTTTCATGCACCCAAAACAAATGAAACATTATTTGCTTCATTCTGATAGAAATATCAACATCTTGCTATGAACTGTTAAGGAGATGCTGAAAGGAAATTATTTGAAGTAATATGAACGATGATCACACCTGTTAATTTGAAAGTTTTCGCTACAATTCTCAGTTGAAAATGACATTTTTTGATTAATTCTCTCTTCGTTATTTGAACCGCTGAATCATCTGCATTAAGAGAGGATAAATTACACAGTTCGCCATTATGCTTAACTTCAAAAAGTTATGAGCCCCTGGAAAAAGTTTTTAGGAGAATATTTTTGTCCAGAATTCAGAAGTGATCACAATTTGTTTTTAATATTTTTATTTTGTAGCAAACTTATATTCGCAACTGACTTCAACGAAATGGACTCAACGCACTGATATTTTTCCGGGCTGTAAAACTTTAATTAATGAATTTATAACGAATAGCTTAGTACCTATAACTGGAACCACCGTACTGGTGATAAACACTGCTTCTCTGCACAGCAGCCACGTCCCACTGCACAATCCATTTACAACACTCACTGCTTCTTAATACACAAGAAGTAGAGGAAGATATTATTTTCATCCCATACATGGTAACAACTTGACCATAATTTCCCTCTAAGAAATGTACACACGCTTCATTTTTATTTGGTGACGTTTTAAAACGTCGTTTAAAATCTCAAGCAGGTATTGATTTTTTCTTAAAATAAACGACGGATCCTGTATTCACGTCTCAGAACTGATGACCTACCACAACAGCATGACAACCTCAGGCCTGCAGTTTGCCCTGAAATGTTAAGCGCTCCGAACTCCTTGATTTTCTGTGTTCTTTTCATCTTGCATCAATACATCCAATAATGTTACGAATTCATTTCCCTAAATAAATCCTTCGACTGCTACATTTTCACCTATCTACACAACTGCATTTACTAAATTTCACCTATTTGCGGTCTGTTGGTGCGGGGACAGATTTCACTGGGAATTCTCAGAAAGTGGAGTTGCGCGACGTTTGCGGGCGAGCTGCTCCGTGTTTGGTTTTCCGGCGAGCGTGTGAATGGAGGAGCACTCTTTGAGTCGCGCAGGCCGCTCCTCGCACAAAACTATTTGCTCGGCAACTTAGTGCACTCGCCAACATTTGAAGCCTCCAGTTCCCGCGGTCGAGGGCGCGCTGTGGGGGAGTCGTAAGCCTCGCTCGAGCTTCAAATCCAAACTTCAAACGAAAATCAAATTTCTGAATGCATTTGAACTCAGAATACGAAGCAAAAAATAGTTTTGTCAATTTTAGAAGGCCATGTTAAAGGAAACATTTTTAAATACATGTATATTAATGAATGAATTTCTTTAGAAATAATTTACAGAAGCTGGTTATTATGTAATGAAATACCTACGAGTGTATTTCAATATATACCTTGCATTAAGAGAAGCGGCAGGTCCAATTTAGAGCACTGGAATTTTCAGCTCATTACTAATTTACTGCAGGAAATTCATGCAATATTTACCCTTCTCTCATATATCTACATAGCATTTACACAGGAGCAGAGTCAGTAATTCCTTCATGTTTCAAGGTAATTTCAACTGCTGCTTGCAAGTCTCATTAAAGTCAGAGATTAGAGTAAAATTTTAAATGCTCGATGACAGTTAGCTTGCTAGTTACGTTAGTCACAGATGGCAAAAGAGCATTTACGAGTTAAGAATAGATCAGTTACCACAAGTTCACCCTAGGACGGGCAGTACGAATATGCCACAAGTCAATGGCATGAACGCTTCAATAGAGCAGCCACCAGAGGGAGCAATAAATCTCCAGAGACCAACCATGATGAAGAAAATAAAGATTACCTCCTACGAAAACGGGCCACTGAAGAAAACGACGAACCTTGAGCAGGATAATGAATTACATGAACCCATTTTGACAAAAATAAAGATATTGGTCAATTCGACTTAAAAATAATAGTTAGTTCATCCGCATCACAGGATGTCACGACTCTCAACATAACGTGGGTAGGAGTGAATAAAGAATGTTTCCCGTGCAGCCGAACCCTCCACCAACAAGAATGAGGTGTTCCTATTAGTATAACTTACAACTTTATAACCCAAACCAGGCTTAACGTATCTTAATTGATAACTTGAGTGTCTTAAGCTTTATGGCGGTAACTTACTACCATATGTAAAACTGGAGATAGTTTCCCATTGCCAGTAGCCTCAGGCGTGCAGACCTGCGGATGCTGGCAGCGCATGGCATGGCGAGGAATGCTGAGGTCCAGTTCGCCGTGCCGGACGTGACTCCATCGTCCCACTCGTGTTAATTCTGTTCATTCTTGTTTGTGTAAATGATTCTGCGGTACGCTAGCATAAATAAATAAATTATTGTTTTCTTGCACACTTTCTGGCTTTTTGTGAAACCTCGTAAATATATCGCAAATCTTTTATCCTAGAACACCTAAAATATAAATATATTTTTAATTCTGATTTGATGCTTGCTCTTTGATAGCCTCTTCCTCATTCATCATTACCTTTTATTAAAAGCAGTAATGAACACTCGTTACCCCCCCCTTAAGGGGAGAAAAACTGCTGAACCACTAACACAAGTTTAGGTCTACGCTACTTTAGCCGGTGAATCGTTCAGACTGTGGGTAATTAAGAGATTTATTTTGTGATGTTTTATGATTTCCCCCTGTCACTCCTGCTCGTGCTGTGCTCTGCTCCGCTCACGAGAGTTATAGCAGCGCTGCATCCATCACACAGAGGCGATCAGTGTGTCAATATTTAAATTGGCTGGCAGGCCCGGCTGGCTCTGTCCTCTTCTCTTGAAGCGCCTCGTGATATCGCGGCTCCCAGAGCTGCAACTTGCGCTGTCACACCTCGTCCAGCTGCTGCTGCCATACCTCACCGAGCCAACAAATGCTAAGAAGTTTTGCCTTACAAATACTGAGTTCGAGGGCCATTAGAAGACATTTTTCGCATTAAAAAACATTTCATCAATAATAATAAGAAATCAAAATTTTTTTAAACCTATAAAATAATTGTTCCTACAATTCTGCCCAAAAATTGAAAAAATGGCTCAATTTTGAGTTTACTAAGTCTTTTTCATTTCAAGTATTCTGAGCAATGGAATCTTCAGTTCGATGACACAGAATGAAAAACTGAAATTCTTTAAATGCTCTGTGGCCAGTTAGTATTAAATAGTAAATCATAAATATCAGAATAGTTCAGTTGATAAAATTTTAGCTCACTGCTTCAGACCACATTTATCGCTATGCCAGTGAGCATTGCTCTGTTCTGTACCCCAAAACGTAAATAAATATTGGAAAATCAGCGTGGCATGACCGTAGGATTCATAAACCAATCATCTCACTCATCTCTCACATCGATCTATAAACAAGCACTGAAACTCATTTCTGCGAGTGTTTGTTTATTTGTTTTAGACGTGCGTGTTGTTATTTGTTTTTGTTTATACATTTCACTAGAGCAACCTTTTTTCATAATTGAGAAATTTTTAAGACGATATATTAGTCAGTTAAGTAGAGTGTTTCATGTCTTTTCTTATAACAAGCAAGCAGCTGGTAACTAAATCTCTCAAGGCATGCATGCTTCTTCAAATAATGAAAAAGTGAGATGAAGGAAAATTTTGCTGCCAATTGTTAAGAAAAAAAGTTTCCCATTTTAGGATATGGTTCCCTTAATCGGGACTGGAAAGAAGGCTCTAGCTTTTGATGAGTATGATGTACAACTTGTTTGCTGTTAATTTCGGAGAGATTCTAGCTTTGACAAGGGAATTGCTGGAGAGATGCGCCTCTCACAGTAATCTCAGTTGTAAGTACGGGATATAATCACTATGACAGCCGTTCCGTGCAACGATGAACATTTAAAGCAATCTCGAAAAGACTTCAATACACTTGCATTTCCTTTTTAAATGTGCATGGACTGAGAACAACTGTTCCCTTGTTAGCTCGGCAAGCCATTAACCGGCCGTATTCCTTCTGCGTCTGCTACTGTCATTCTGCTTTCCTGCGGCAGGCATTATTGGACGACCAGAAACCTATTATCTAATAACTGTGTGAGCAGATGGTTAATTGAAGAAAGTATTAGACGCTCATTTTGCAGCAATGCTTCTCGCTGGAGACGCAAGTATTAATTCCTGAGCTTCCACCAGCCGAGGCGTCACAACAAAGCTCTAGAGAACGATCTCCTGTCGTACACTTCGTACGAAGTAACAGTCGCTGGTTGGAATCATCGAAGGTTGTGATTATGCCTCTCCTCTCAAAGCTTGCATTGCGAAAACACCAAGTTAGATGTATCAGTGCCCTGTCCTCTCATTTGCATAATTCGTGTTATTCCTGGATGGTGGCTGTGAAGTAGGCAGCGTGTTCAGCGCTCTTGAAATGTTCACTTACATCTGGTATTCGTGAAGCATTTCCGAATCGCTGGAAATTTCTTCCATATTGAGACTTTTGTGACTCGACAATAGCCGCTCAGAGAGGTGGGATGCTGTGCGACAGTCGCAGGTGTGCGGAACGCCTTTTGTCTGGCCGGGGCCTCATTGTCGCCGGTCCTCTTCAAAGCCCAACCTTCCACTCTCCGTTCAGGGGTTCACGTCCAATTTGTATTATTTATTCTTAATCTGATACGCAATTTCGTGTGAATTTTAGGGTTTTAAAGTCTTGACGTCTAGTTTTAACGCCTCATCAAGATAAGAAGAGAAGGGCAAAGATAAACGAGTTAAAAGTTATTATACTGTAGTTAAAAGGATCATTCATGGTTCACACTCCTCAGAAATCAAGTAAAAATCTGAAACTAATAAAAAATTGGAAATTCGAAGTTCTCATCAACTAGAAAATTTATATTTTTTTAAAGGAACGCACCAAAGAAAATGAAAATTTACGCATATTACCACACTAAAACACATCCAGGGTAAGTTATTGTTGAAGGTCGGTTTGGTTTAAAAAAATGTTGCCACTGCTGGATTTGTATACTGTTGCCACTGCTGGATTTGTGTACTGTTGCCACTGCTGGATTTGTGTACTGTTGCCACTGCTGGACTTGTTTACTTGAAAACTCAGAATATTTTACTACCTTGCTTGAGTGTTGGGCTGCTTGCTCGTCCCAGTATCCACTCTACATTCAATAATGGTATAATTCAAAATTTAAAACCGAACTTTAACACGTTGCTTGCGATACGACCAATCGATGGGTCGTGCTTAAGTTCTTGCGGCAAAACGACCCATCGATGGGTCATTTGAAAATTTTAACAATCTTTTAAAACTATTGGTATTTAATGAACCCAGATTAGGTTTGGTATTTGAAAAATTGCTTACAACTTTTGACTTTATATTTGAGTTGAACAATGATCTTTAGCTAAACCCATCGCAGTGAACGAGTTAAGATTGTCATGTTAATTCCTTATGCTGTATTGTGAATAGATCTGTTCTAGTTCTACATATATCCTCAATATGAAGTTCTTTAAACAACGTTTCCAAATAGGTCACGAGTAATTTACTTATACACTAAAGAGACTGCAATAGTGTACTCCAATAATTTCTCTGACGTAAGCAGAGAAGAAATTCCCATTCCGGAACCAATAAACAGCACGAACCTAAGCAGAGCACAGCTTCGAGCTTGGACGAACGTTGAGCTCGTTCATTATGCAACTTTTGAGAGGGATTTTACCACAGATTTATCTGAACACAAGATGATTGCGAATGCCAGCTTTAATGTTCGTTTATTCGTATCAACCAAAATCTCTCGTGTGAAAGTGAGACAGCAAAGCTTTGGGAAAACTGAACAGCGCTTGCCTCGGACAGTTTATTTCACGGTTTGACTTAGAAGTGTTTTGAGTAAGGGACTTATTTTTGAATGGTATGCATATTTCTTTATTACAGGAATTAAATTTCAGAATTAGCGTTCATAATATTACCGAACTCAGTCATAACTCCTTGCAAGAGAAAGCCTTGAATACCATTGCTATTTGTTGTTCCTATTGTAAAAGTAAATGCTTATCGAGGCTGCCGTCGAACAAGTTGGGACTTAGAAGCCCCGGCCGGATTTAGTGAACTTTGATGAGGACTACAAACTTCTGACAAACTGCTTAAGATGCCAAGAAAAAAATTCTTTTCAGAAATCTCACTTTCCTATCAGCTTTTCAAAATGAAAAGCTGGAAATTCGTTCCAAACTCGCTTTTTGAGCGAGCTGTTTGCTACAGGAGCACCTGCATCTCGGTGACACGACAATCAAGTGCGTAAGATATTGCTAACTTCTGAACAGTATAGCTAGCGTTATTTCTTGGAAAAGTGTCCCTGAAGCCAAAATATTCCAGCTTGAATTGCTGTTAGAATGATCAAATATTCCACCGAAACATTCAGAAGAAAATAAAGCCGAGTTGCTATTATGATAATCAATAATAAATTCAGTTAACAACTTTGGTCAAAGACCATGTAGTTGTCGTGCTGTTAATTCTACCAAAGTTGTTTTTCCTGATATGCGTTGGTACTTCAACTGCGCCTCCACATTATATTCCTTTTTTTCATTTTCGGTGAATATTTTTATGCAAATTCATTTTCCTTTATTCACCTCTTAGGCCTTACCTTTTTTTCCTTTTCCGCCTCGGCTCACTCCAAAATAACAAAACGTCACACCCAGACCGACCTCTTACATCTGGATTACGTCCACTCAGTTTCACTCATCTTCATAAATTACAGAACCAATTTACTTTTTTCAAGTTTTCCATCGCTCTCTGGAGAGGTCCTGCGACACACCACAAATTAGCAACAGTGGTGACCCTGTCGCTGGTGGAGGCGATGCGTCGCTTGTTTGCCGCAGCGCAGCGACGCCACAACTGCCAGGGCGGCCACTTCCCCCCACCTGCCCACCGGTCTCAGGCCGACACGTAACTCGATTACGACCGCGTCGTGGTTCAGTCGTAGCCTGTGAATGGCCGCTTCTTTCCGGCTCAGGCGGCTCATCGTTACGAGCTGAAGTTACCGATCACTCGTCTGATTGTTATATTTATTGCAAGCGCTGTAATTTGATGTATTTTTAGAATTTTTTCTTTAAAAAAATGTTTTTGGTGTAGTAGTCGATGACTTGAAATGCGTTTCAAAGAAAATCTAACAGTGCGTCGTAAGGAATACCTAACAGAGCGCTGTAAAGACAACCTAACAGAGCGCTATAAAGACAACCTAACAGAGCGCTATGAAGACAACCTAACAGAGCGCTATAAAGACAACCTAACAGAGCGCTATAAAGACAACCTAACAGAGCGCTATAAAGACAACCTAACAGAGCGCTATAAAGACAACCTAACAGAGCGCTATAAAGACAACCTTACAGAGCGCTATAAAGACAACCTTACAGAGCGCTATAAAGACAACCTAACAGAGCGTGCGTAGTAAAAA
>JACJUY010002155.1:52031-66020 GCA_014220935.1 Platorchestia sp. MABIK
GCTCCTGTGGCGTGCACTCCGGTCTCCAGGCGCTGCTGTGGCGTGCACTCAGGTCTCCAGGCGCTGCCGTGGCGTGCACTCCGGTCTCCAGAGCTGCTGTGGCGTCCGCTCCGGTCTCCAGGCGCTCCTGTGGCATGCACTCCGGTCTCCAGGCGCTGCTGTGGCGTCCACCCCGGGCCTCTGTGTTGGCTGCACACCGACTACAGGTTCCACCAAATCTGGAGGGTCATGAAAACATTGCTTGCTCATCATCTTGTTTAAACTATCCTTTGTTTGCAAGTGATAAGAAAAAACGAGCAAGAGCGATAAGGCGCTCTATTTATTTGAAAGGATCAAAATCATTCATTCTCTCTAGAACTGTTTTTTTGTCTTAAAGCAAATTAATAAATTAAAGATTTGGCTAACGACAGAAAAATGAGGTGCCACACATCGCATTGAATAAAACTAATGTTAAAAATTAGGGCTAGTTGAATTATTCTAAGGGCTATAAATTTCATTTTATGACTGATATCCTCAATGATAACTGAAAAATATTTTATCCCGTAGTTTTCTATTTAAATCACTAACAAATTTTATCAAGCAGTGACCTCAACTTCATTTCCATAGTAAAAGAAAAAGTAAACGTTAAACCTGAAATGTGTTACATATGAAGGATCCGATTTTTTGTAAGTAATAATTGTGCTTCTAAACAGAACATGAGTGCTGCCTGCGTGTTCTCATTGGAACACTTCACAATATAGGATACATAATGATTTACGCGATTATATAATCAAAACCGGTTCTCTTGGTGAATTGTAGAAATCCAACAAGCATAAAAAATTTAATGCAATCCCAAGCCCTTAATAAATTTAAGCCATTAAATAATTAATCATTCATTGATTAATCAAATTGTCAAAAAATTATTTAATTCTTCGTCAAAGTCATTTGTACTGCCTCATGAACATTGCATTGCCGTTAATCCGCGCCATCCAGTCAGTAAAACTGGCGTTACAAAATGAAGCTACAATGAAGCGTACCTTATCCACCTCCGGTAGGCGTACTTAAATTCCCTTAGCACCCACTCATCTGTTAACAGAATATAATAAAATTGCCCAACATTTATCCCATAATACTTTCATCCCAGACAAAAAAATTGGTTTAAAAACTTCAAGCTTTAAAATGCTGCTATGGGGCCTTAGCGTAGCGTACATACAACCGCTGGCAGTACGGCCCGCGTGACTCTACGCTTCGCAGCGCGGCCTTGTTTTCGTGCCGCCTCCGCCCTCCGTCTGCGTCGTTCTGGTACTCCGCCTTGTGTAGAATACTTCTTTTCTTGGTGTGCCTCTGTGTGATTATTGGAAATCACTCAGTATTTCTACTGCCTCATATCCCTTTGCTGATTGTTAAATTGAAGGTTAAATTCTATATTATTTAGGGTGTTTCAAGCTCCCATGATGTCGCTATATTCCCCAAATTTCACATTTAGTGTCCATAGGAACGCTTCTCCAACGCCGTCCCTCTTACTCCCCGCCAACACTTCCCTTCTCTTACCCTTGGTGTTGCTACGCGGCAAGGATATTTAGCGTCATGAATTCCAGTGCGAGGGTAATGTGTATTTGAAAAAGTAAACTGATTTAAATTATACAAATGCTTAAAATACATCTCCATTTGAATTTATTTGTTTGAGACCCCAAATTTATATTGGTTTTGTTATAATAATTTCTCTAATGTCATCTAAATTGTTGATGACAGCGACAAAATTTTATTTTCTATCATAATTGCGATGCGTCATTTTCGCGACGAGTAAAGTTGTAGCAATGTTTCTGGAATGAAGGCCACTAATAAATTTTTATTGTAAATATCAGCGAATTTCCTTACACTTCTTAACACTGTACATGATTACATGACATGAGTGCAGTAAGCTCCCAGTACAGCACCACCACCGTCACCACCGCAGTGGCACTCAATAATGCTCTCAGCCCCCACCCTGACGCTTTTTGCTGGCGACGACGTGTTCCATTCTCATCTTCCTGACCCCAAACAATAGTTTGCAGAAACATAGAAGAAAAGGCCAATTTCGCCCGTTTAAAATACACAATTTGAGCAAAATCCCCGCGAAGGAAATTGAGGATAAATTTTCGGGTGAGCACGCCAAGAGTTTCATCAGATTTCTAAATCCCCGTTTAAAAGTTAGCCGCCTTGTTTGCAGACGCTGCAATGCCAGCCGTTTATCACATCACGCATGTGCCTCAGCTGCCTGGTTAGTTGCTTCCTAGCCCTCTCCCAGCCCTCTTCCTAGCCTTCTCCTAACCCTCTTCCTAGCCCTTTTCTTAGCCTTTTCCTAGCTCTCTCCTAGCCCTATTCTGCCCAGGTACGGGCCCAGCTTGCAACATACCGCCTTGTGAGCCTGCTCCCCAGCTGTATCTATTCCGAGAAGTTTCCAGCTTGCAACATGTCGGTCTGCGAGCCTGCTTCTTAGCCTCCACTAGTTCCGAAACTATCTAACTCGCAAAGTTGTTGGAAGCTGCGCACACACCCACATGCTTAATAACTGTCTCAGCCCCTTAAATTGCTCGGAGCTGCAAATTTGCCGTATTTTAGACAACGCTCTCGATTAGAGATATCCGTTTGAAATTGTAATTCAGATGAAATGAAATGTTTTCCAAAATTTTAGATTCCTGGGTGTGAAATAGTCTTCCAAGCAGCTTGTGAGACGTCTCCTCAGTGCAGTTCAAATTAGCAGGAGGCAGTTGACTTGGAGATCGTCAGAGTATTCCAAATGACTCGAGAGGAGTCGATGCAGCCAACACATCAAAGGTTTTTATGAGATTACAATGGGCAGCAGATGTTGCCATTATTATCTTCGAGTATTATAATAGGAGCAGCAAGTCTACTCCCATGAGACCGGCTCACATTATGACTCCACCACCCAGTTGTTAACGTCTCAAACGATGATGACATTCTTCCCTGAAATACACCGAACCATTTCTGGGTCTCATAAGTTAAAAATACGAGACTACGTTCACTTTCAAGCCTTTTTTACCCATTCTACCCTCAGATTCTTGCATCGTGCAGTGAGAGCAGTATTTTTACGGGGATTTTTACTGAAGCTCTGATAGTGCTAAGAATGGCATTCTTCGAGTATTTCGGTACACGAGAACTCCCAACTGCAGTGTGAATGAATTTGGTTGAATAATAATCTCTTCAAGGGAGCCAACGGTCAATATTCCTTGAATCTCTGTTGGTAAAAATCTTGGAAATTCCAGAATTTAACCGTCTTATTCTTCGTGGTGGAGCATCATGAAATTTTTTCACGCTGTCGACACGAAGATTTGTTTCATGAGCAGTGGCATCAAGAGAGATTCATTTAGCTAATTTCTCGATGATAACTTCTTTTTCATCGTTGGTTAGAGGTTTTCGACGCACCATTGTTATCACAAATACAGGAAGCCATTATCGCTTCCAGCCATTGCACTTCTAACATTATTCCTTTATTTCGCAGAAGCCAATTCTCGTGCGGTAACGTTCGGGGAGACTCAACAGCTTTTTACACCAATGTGTCCTTAAGTAGCTTATTATTACATCACTATTATAAAAGTGGCCGCGTCCGTCCCTCCGTCCGTGTGACCCCCTCATGATTATGGTATCCCCAATTCGCAATCGGCTTATTTTTAGAATAGAAATTTTCTTTGGAGCTTTCTCTGTTGAAATTCATCATGTCGCCTTGATATTTTAATTGATAATGCAAAAAGAAATGTTTTAAATTCGTTCGACCAGTAACCTGGCCCCCACTGGGTATAATGCCCAAGATTTTGGAACTTGAGTTATTGTTTTCGAAATTGTGATTTTCTTGAAAAGCTTTGAAGAGATAATAGACGACATTTCAAAATAAAATTCTGCCAAAAGAGGCCACCAAAAACAGAAATGTGTCCAACCGCAAGAGAGAAGTAGCAAGACTCCGACAGAAAGAAAAACATCGAAGACGATCGGATGAACGACGCGAAATGGCAAGACGAAGCAATGTTGCTCGCCAACGAAAAGCTAGAGCTAAATTGACCCTTGACCGGCGTTTGGAAATTCTACGGAATAATGCAGAGCAACACCGAGTAGCTAAAGAGAGCTTAACAAATGAAAGAAGCGAGGAAATTCTTTGTCATAGCGCTGGACAACATTGAGTGGCACGAGAGAATTCAACTCAAGAAAGAAGGGGTGAAATTCTTTAGACTAATGCCGAACAGCATCGACTCGTACAAGCGAATTTAACTCAAGAAAGAAGAGATGAAATTTTGCAGATTAATGCCGACCAGCACGTGTGCTCTAGTATATTTAAATGCAGTATCATGCTTAGACTAACGTGACAATGAAAATGTATTCTTATGTTAATTTTCTGTCAATCTTTCGCACGAACATTGACATGGACTGTTATGAGACGTACCATGTACCTTTCACAATTAAAGACCTTCATGTTGAAACATTTTAAAACGCGTTTTGCATCTTTTGTATCTACTTTCCAGGGAATTCACTGTTTTTACATTTTCTTCAATGTCGCGTAATACAGAGAACATTGGCTAGTCACATCAGTATACCAGGTTTGTTAGAAGATCACTTAACAGAAAAGGGGACATTACCCAGCTTTTAGCATCCAACCTTTATTGTACCCTAAAAATTGAGTTTTCAAGAATTATTGAGAAATTATAACGCAGTATGAAAGATTTTCAATTTTGAATGTAAGATTGCGGTAGTAAAGACTTGTGGCAAGCCAGACGTATTTTTTATTTTACGGTTCTTTGAACTCTATTTGTGAGAGGACTAGGTTGGAAACTATTGCATCTATTGGCTGCCATTCAGCAATTACCTCCCCTGTAGAAATTGGCGGGGTGATCTGGGCAGGCCGCTGCCGGTCAGTGCTGCACTCGCGGGGCTGGTGTCGCCGACGCTGCACAGCGGCCATACGAATGGCCCTGACCGCAAAGCTGCCTGCAGCTCTAATGTCCAGCACTGAGGAGTTCTGCGCAGCTGTCCGGCAGCCGCGCTCACCATTTAAGATGATGTGCAGATCAACTTCCCACCAACAATGACCGACGAACTGTACTACACAGCGTCAATACGTTAATTTGTGCGGGTGCGAGTACTTACTGGGTCACTCAGTGGCCTTCCAGCACCATTTAGATAAGCTCAATGTTCTTCTGAGTTTTCCCTTTGTTTGCGGGTAAGTTTATTTTGATGTTTCACAATTAGTTCGCTTTAGTAGCAGATAATTTAGTTAGCAGTAGAATTTTTCAACATCCAAGCCAGGGAATAAGCTGAAAATTCGTGAAAATAGACGATAGTTTCTGTTCTAACCGTCCTCTCAGGGCATTACCCAATTAACTGAGATACCAATATTGAAAATGTATAAGACTTATCTCATTATTTATGAAAGGAAATTGGTCATTCTTTATGCATTTCCTTTAACAATTGTAGTGATTTTTTTCAGTTTCCACACGCTATTAACCCTTTAGTGTCGATGGTCGATGGGTGGACGTATGAACACACGGCAACGGCGATAATTTGCTACAGGACGGCTTGTCTGCGATACGCGCAGGTCACACGCTGAGGGACAGCCTCCGATCTGAACGCCAGCCGCCCTGCAGTCTCCCCACAGCAGAACTTTAAGTTGGCCAAGCCTGAGGCGCAGTGCGAGTTACTGAGAAGTTGCGTGAGCTATTTGATGGGCTGCAGTTTGTTTTACAGAGTGGTCGCAGAGAAGACTTTTGAAGGAAGAAATCAATGTCAAAATAGGACGGGTAAGTTAATAACTGCAGGAAGGTAGACATAACGTGGAGTAACAAATTCTTAATCACAAATAATATCTGGAATTGGCAAAAATTTTACAGTACATGAAATACGTTAATGAGCCATGACACTTCATATGCGAAGTAGGAATTTATGAAGGATTAATATTTACTCACTGGATTATAAAATAGCTTAATTTTTTAAAGTAAAAATTAAACTATCAAAGAAACTTGACGAGTATTGGAACGCCTTTGACCAGTGTTTCATGTGACTATAAGTTTACACGCAACGAGCAGTCCTCAATATTCAAGCAACTGGCGATGCCTGGAGGAAGCACTCACATAAGCTTTCTGGAAGTAGGGCAAAAGAAATGCAGATAACGGTGAGATAACGGTTTTTGGAAATGCAGATAACGGTTTTTGGGCTGGTGGAAAATGGTTTTCGTTTCTCTCGAAAGTTAAGTAAGGCCTTAGATCATTTCAGTATTAATTCGTTCATTGAGTGATACGATACATTTTGTTGAATTTCGACAAATTTCCGGTGAGTGTTAATGATAATCGAGTTAGTAGTATTGTGAGTGCTTGCAGTTAGTTCAAGAAACACGTTATCTGGTCAATTAATTACCCAGTTGAGCTGAACGTGTGCTGGCATTATGTAATATATTAGCCATAGTATATTACCTCCGGGCTTGGTCTATTGCCATTTGAAGAACAGTTAGAGTGTGTCATGCCTCACAAAAAATAAAAGGATTGTATGCATAGGAAGCCCGCAAAAGGAGTCACGGAGAACATAGGGCGTCTGTACGCAAGTCACAAAGTGTTACAATGAACAAGAGAATGTCTTTAAAAATTTCAATTTCAGTTACACTTAAATTTTGATGCCACTAGAGTTTGCTCTTTAAGACCTCTTTCACTCGTAATACTGTGAACGTTTGTGAACGACTGAGTCCTCTACTAGAGTTAACCTTATGATAATTTCCCGTTGATAAGTAATCATCAATTATTGTGGGGAGAAAACGACATTATATAAAGTCGTGAGAAAGAATAAGTATTGTGTAGGTTTTTGGCATCGATTTTCAATTTAGTGAACTTAAGGGTGACTTTTCTGTTCTCCAATTCTGTTGCTTAATTTCTCACATGATTTCTGAATCTATCAAAGACCGCTTTAGATATTCTACCTTCGTGGACTGATGCAATGTAAGCTTAAATAAATCAACATGATCAGCCATTAGAATACAAAATAATGATAAAATAAGGTGCAAATAGAGTATTAATATTAACCAGACTAAATTACAGGAAATCGGACAAAGATGACCACTCTTCGTAGCAGTCTAATTTTACACAGAAGGAGCACATGCACTGAGTCCAAGAATGAGAGCATTTTAATACCTTAACCATTCATTAGTGTTGTAAGAAAAGCTCTCATTCTGTTGTTTCATTGGAATGTTTACGTGTTGGTGATCAGTTTTAGAATGAGAGCCTGAACACGAGATTGTCGCATTTATCGGTATTTTTTAGGCAACCATTAGCAGGGCGAAGGCTGCTTGATCCCCAACCAGTTTTTTCGAGGATCATTGAATTTCCTCATTACCTGGCCAAGCCCGACGATGTTTCCTCGAGCGTTGGCCGGGATCTCAGGGTGCGCTCATTAGGAGCTTGAGAGACAAATCGAATATTCCGAAGCTTTACTTCGGCTACAGGGACTCAAGGAATACCTCCAAAAAGCTAGTGACTTGAAATTCTTATTGCACGTAACGTAACAAAACCATGCGTTGGTCACAAAAAGTTGCTATTATGTCGGTCTTTGCAAGGAGGAGAGGTGTAGAACATTTCGTATGACGTAGCGACAACTTTATTGCGTAATGTTTGAATCGAAGGCAGGATGCACAAACGCTGGTTTGAGTTATATTGATTAGCTTCATGGGGCAGTTGCGTCCCTGGTACTCGAAGGAGGATGCTCAGAATGAATTTTAATTTCGTTGAGCGAATTAATCTTTAATTACAAGAAAAATTTTCGAGGAGATTTATCCATAGAACTAAGATAATCAAAGTCTACATTTAGCATACTCATAATTTAACTACGATATTTACATATCATTTCTTGACAGTTACCATTCCTTTTAGCACATTAGTCCATGTGGACATATTTGAACATTAGAGTATCAGCACGTCAATAATTCTTTCTTTCTCAAGTATTACTGACGATCATTTGTTGATATTTTGTGCAAAATTTGCACAGAAAATATTAGAACATATTTCTTACGAACAACTTCAGTGTCACATTATAATTGCGGGATGTACAGAGTCCTCTAATTAATGCGCAACAGAGATTTGAAAAACAACATTCTTATTCAGTCAGAGGTTCGAGCATGCCATAAAATGCCTAATTTTCCACATTCTCTCAAAATATTTACCCTTTTGTGAAATATCTAATGAAAGGTGTGCTGAACGCGCCTCCATTGCTCAGCTATTTCTCACAGTCATTACAGGGCCAAAGATTGTTAAGCTTCTGGAGACATTTTGACGATGCGTCTGCTGTAGATCATCTTCGATGGGATTACTCTGAAATTTCTCGAACTACCTGGATTATCGAAGTCTTCAAAACTACAGTCGAACGAAGCCCAACAGATCGCTTTTTGAATTAATCTGAAAAATGAACATGAGAATAACATGCAGAATACTGTCAAGAACGACTTGAGCTTGTGTCATATTTCAAGACGTACAGCAGTCTGCGACTTCCTGGCGTCATGAGTGAGAAATAACGGGCCAGGGAAAATATGCTCCTGAACAAGTTAAAGAAAAACATGTACACAGATCAACTGCTGTTTTGTGATGAAAAAATATTCTCTATCGAGGCAGGTTTCAACAACCATAATGAAAAATTGCACGCAAGGAGTGAGACTCGTAGACATTCTAGACTCCCAAAGAAAAATTTTCTGCCTCCTAAGAGCGCTCTTGAGCGTCGTAGGGCTGCCATTCCCCCAGCATGGCAATCTCTCATTTTCCACCAACGGTGCTCGAAATTGAACTCAAATTTACACAATGAACAATTTTTTTACTTTAATTCCTCTAGCAGCTAAAAGGCGCTTCAAAAGTATGGAACACTATATTCACTCAATTCGATCGAAAAGTTTTCCTCTTTGCACTAGCTCGGATTTAGAAATCGATTGAGTACCTCAGAAGAAGTAACCTAAGTCTCAGATCATGCTTACTTGGTTACTAAACTCAAAAATTCCATTCCGTGTGTAACTTTAGAATAATATTAGTGACACTTTAGATCAGGTCATTTATGTAAGGTCTAGCAAAGATGAAGAAGTTTTGTTAAAGGTTATTAAAATCGAAGCTAACATTTAATCCAAAAACTTTACACCACTATGAAAAAAACTGAAGGAAATTTTGATGAAGAATCTGAAACCCGTATATCTTTGCAGGCATTAATAATTCTTAGAGCATACCCTGAGCAATAGTTCTAATATTCATCGATAAAGCGCCCTTACGATGACTAAGGTACTGGTCAAGAAAATGAAAATAAAACAAATAAGACGAAACTTTCGGTACTGTTCTGGCCTCGTGAACTGCGGCAACGACCACAGCAACCTTCAAAGGTTAGTGTACTGCCTGGTATGTTATGGATATTTTAGGCACGTGGAACCGTCAATTTTTCGAAGAAAATGTTACTGGGCCAGATATTTGACCCTTTCTGTCAAACGCTGAAACTTTTCTATAGCGACGAGTTGTCGAATCCCTCACCAAAAATGATCCTGACGATCTAGGGTTCCAGCAAAGAGCTGCAACACCAAATACCTCTCCATATTAACTCGGATCCTGCACCTGTTTTCAGGTCATGCATTGAGGTCTAGGGAGTAATGCCTCACGAAATTAATTTTCCACGGGATGCAATTCAGGCGGCCGTGGCGAAGTTTGGAAAAAGGTCAGAACAGCGGGTCGTCACAGTAGGGATGATGGCCGAAGTTTCACTGCACAATCCAGATGTAGTTCGATAAGTACCTTATAGAAGAGCAGTACTACGTCGCTTGGCGTGTAGTCAAAGATTCTTGCTTCGTAACCAAGAGTTCAACTTGCATTTTAAATTATTTCTTTACCCCTACTTGTCATGCCTGAAGGCTTCGCTAGAGTTACACCAAGATCATTTTGTTGCTCAACAGATGCAATGTGGGTATTATTCGTTACAAGCGGGGAATTATTAGTTTTAATGTGCATTACTGCGAATTTGTCGGAGCTGTAGTTAAGGCAGTTAAGATAAAGCAGGATCAGTGTGCCGCACACCCCACGTCACCAGTAGGGAGTGCGTGGCGCAGTTAACGCAGGCTCAGTGTGCCGCACACCCCACGTTACCAGTGGGGACAAAATATAGCGCTGGTTTTCTTACGCACTCGAGAATTGTGTACAAATTTATTCGTTTTATTAGACAACAATTATTTCCTCTTTTATAGTTTGAAAATTTGTACGAGAAAATTTGGTAGTGTACAATGGAATTCTCACAAATTGATATAATGCGCTGTCTTTTCATTGATATGATTTATAAAACATATGGCTTTTGAAAATTGAAAAAAAATTCCTGGTCATTTTAAAGCGCTATGAATATGTTCGCCAATTGGGACGAAATGTCTCCTAGGTTGAAAACTTGGGAAGGTTAGAAGAAAATGAATGTAATAAACGTTAGGCCTTTATTAATTTTCTATCGATGCACTTTAGAGCACAGCCTTCAACAATAATCTTACAATAAGATAGATTTTCTATACGATAGAATACAGTCACACGCAAATAAGTTATAAAAAGTGTAACACAAATCGTGGTAATAACTAAACCCTCATTAAGGTGATGGCAATCAACATCTATTAACCGTAAAATTATCCATCGGTAACTCTTCTGGATTTTCATCGAAAATTTGTACGGAGGGATTATAGCTCCAATGTTGCGTAAAACAAACAAATGGAGATACACTTTGCAAGTAAAGAAGATGTCATGGTACCAAGGGGGGAAGCGGTATACTGGTACTCACACTGAGGAGGTAATGCGACACTAACGGGCGTCAAGCGTTGTGGGTGTGGCAGTTGTGGTGTCTTGGCGCAGTGGTCTCAAGCCCTCCACGGTACTTGGCGCAGTGGTCTCAAGCCCTCCACGGTACTTGGCGCAGTGGTCTCAAGCCCTCCACGGTACTTGGCGCAGTGGTCTCAAGCCCTCCACGGTACTTGGCGCAGTGGTCTCAAGCCCTCTACGGTACTTGGCGCAGTGGTCTCAAGCCCTCCACGGTACTTGGCGCAGTGGTCTCAAGCCCTCCACGGTACTTGGCGCAGTGGTCTCAAGCAATGACGGTAATGAAAATTCAGCTAAGGAGGGCTAGTTTCATAGGTTACCAACCTAATTGAACCAGTTACCTATTTTATATAACAACACAAATGGCGTCATTTCCGTCGTACGGTTTGCCCTAGTAACTTGGAGAGTTCTTAAAGATATAACATTTGGTTCAATATTTTGTAAGCCAAGTAATTTCTTTTCACGTCTAATATGAGAATTTCATTTTATTATCCTTTATATATATAAACTTTTATTCTTGCTATGTAAAAATATTCAAACATTATTTGTGGTGAGATTTTCCCTAATGTGTCCTTCATTATGAGTAAAAAAGGCGCCAGAAACACGATCACTTTTTCTTCTTTACTTTAATAATGGAGAAATTTTTTTCCCAGTGAGTTTATCAAACTAACTGAAAAATCAGTTCTTTTTCTCAGACTATGGACGTCACTAACAATTTATCGTGGCTATTTAGAGACATGCATTTTGTCCAGATATTGAACTGCGATTTATTTGTAATTGGGGCTTGGGGCCACAAGTACCTATATATATATATTGGACATACTGTTCCCCTCTTGAGACGGGCTGCCTTCCTTGCTTCACGTACGAAGAAGAACGATGGTTTATACGAGTTGTTGCTGTGTATTGTTATTTGCATCATGGAGTGGAGCTACCTCTAAGCTGTACATTCTCGCAACATTTTGTTTTACCAAGGACAGAATGTTTTTAAAGACACCCTAAAGGTAAAAATTATTTACAAATCTCATCATTTCCTACCATTTTGAAACTCATGAGTAGACTGCTGCAAAGGCTACGCTAAATAAAGCTCGACGTTGAAATAAATGTATATTCATTAGGAAATTACACGATGAATAAACATTATTCGCGTTGACCTGCTATATGGTATGATATATTCCCACAGGTCCCTTAATATAACATTGAGTCATAAATGATGTTCACACCGCAGTGCAGTGGCACATTCTTCGAGTAGAGGAGTGATTTTTTTTGTTGGAGATATAATCTTATTCGAGGAATCAACCCTGACTTTTCATTTAAAAAATGCTTCATTGCTGTGGATCGCAAGTTCATGCAGAGGTTTTAAAAAGTTTGCGTGCCAAGGCTAAACTATAAAGTAGATATAGAGTAGATGTCCAATGTTACTCTGAGTCCTTTTTTTTGTAAATACTTCTTGTGCTTCAAGTGAGTAATAATGAGACCTTGCATCTGTGTGTATATAGGACGTTGGCTATGAATAAATCAAATAGTGATCGAACGTTTCTCCATTGCCTGAACATGAAAAATAAACAAAATCAGTTTGCGTTGTTCAACGCCGTATTTTCCTTCGTACACATCATATCTTTAAACCCCTCATATCTTTAGATTGTTCATTAAAAAGATATTTGGAACAACGATTCAGGTTGGTCAGTGCACTCATTACACAAACACGGGCTTCTGATCGTCAGCTAGAGGAGGCAGGGTGAGATGGTCCCACTCTTCTGCCACCAGCGCTGGGGGTCCCAGCTCCCTGTCCCCCAACTCGCCCCAAGAGGGAGGTCCCAGCAGGGGTCCCAGCTCCCTGTCCCCCAACTCGCCCCACGCTGGGGGTCCCAGCAGGGGTCCCAGCTCCCTGTCCCCCAAATCGCCCCAGGCTGGAGGGGCGGGCCTTCACGCGGTAGCCTCGTTGTTGGAGCGCGTGGGAAACTTCATGGGAATTATGGAGCTGCTGTCGCTCGTCTGCAACAGAAAGCCCCATAATTTTACTCGACGCAGAGTGGTCTGTATTTGCCAAACGACCGTTTCCTTCTCCACCCTCCAATTTAACACGCTGATAAAAAAATATGACCTCAAATCAACCGAATGCCATTGTAATCATCATCGTCTGTTTGTGTTAGAAAAATAAACTGGCATTATTCATGAGTTACACAAATTTTCGGCACAATACAAATAAATTTGTCGTATTCCCTTAAAATAAAGGTGTCGAGAAAACCTTATGAGAACAAAAGCTAACTGAAACTTTAAAAATTTCTGAAATATCGGGACTTCAGGCTCTTTTTATGATTTTTCAGTTACTTTTAAATTAAGTGATCTATTAGTACTTCAAAAGTACCATTCTAACTAACTTTAATTGGAAACAATCTGAGCAAAAATTACACAGTGTTGAAATTCAGCCAGTGATTTTTCAAAGTGTGAGTTTTGATTTCGTATTCTTCACAAACGGATTCCAAAATACTTGCTGCAAAGGTTTATTTGAATTTACGCTTAAAAGGACCATTTGGCTAAAGAAAATCCATCATTTTTCGACTTCGACTGGTTTTCCTGAAATTTTCACCATAGGTGTGCAGTAATAAAAAATTTTGACTCACTAGTTTTTTTCGTAATTTTATTATAAAACTGATTTTTTTAAAACAAAAAAAATGGGTATTGCGGATAATATATCTTCTCCTACAATTTGAAATTACAGAACCGCCAACATGTTTTCTCGATAGCCAAATGTATTGTCTAAAGAAATGCAGCAATGGATTTTCGATAATTGGATTTGTTGATTTTTCGAATTTATTTTTTAAAAAACTCGACTTTCTTCTTTTTTCCGTCTTATTTCTTTTATGATTTCCAACCTTAATCGAATTTTGAAAATCGTTTACAGTATTCCTTTGTTTTTTTTAAGACCCATCGATTAATATATTTTCCATTCCTGTATCTATAAAATTGTGGGAGTAGATATATTTCGAACGTGAACGAGGGCAGGTTTTCAGGAGAGCCGTAGCAACTCGGAGCACTGAGTGGTCTGCTGCTCAAACGAACTCGAAATAAGTTCACTGTGTGTATGTTTGAATGTTTTTTTATACCAAAGAATTTCGAACGCCAACTGTATGGCTAACTCTCACCTGCTGAACGCTCGAACCTGTTTCGTCGTATGGGG